>JTDE01000129.1:398871-440704 GCA_014338405.1 Paragonimus skrjabini miyazakii
TCTACCTATTGGCCCGCCTGGCATGAGTGACTCTGTCGGTGTGGTGGCCACACCGTCCAGTTTAGCCTAATAGGTCATCGAGATGCGCAAGCCGTCACACCGCGTCAAGGTCCAGTCTCGTTGTGATATGAGATTTGTGCTCAGGTCAACAGCACGATATAATACGTTCGTAAATATCTAAGTAGTATCAGAGTACACAAAAGAGGCGTCGTGAACAGTAACGTCTTTAATCAGTTAAGCGAACGGAAAGTTGTAATTTACTGGACATTTCACTAAACGGCTCGAGTGAAAGCCGAACCCTTAATTGACCAGTTGGAAAGTAAGCAGTGTGTAGACTCAAACCTCGAGGCAATCCCTAGTTTACTAGCAGCTGTAACAGATTGAAAAATTTAGTCCCAGCCACATCCTTCGCTCGAATTTGAGGTTTATATTTGGTTGCATTACATGGAAAAATCGCTGTTATTCATTGCAACAACCCTATTCATCATCATAATCGTCATCATAGCAGTCAAAAGCCTGACCCAAAGGTACTGTGGCTCGGGCCGCCACTCACCTCAATAGTGACGTGGAAAACCCTAAGAGAAAACGCTACTGAGAAGTTTGAAAATTAATAAAAGACTAAGCGGAAGAACTAGAAATGTTACCGATCAGAACGAGGATAATGTGATCACGCTGTTTCACGTTATGCTTAGGTAAAACATAAGCGTACTTATTTGTTTGTTCCTGTAGAGCTAGTTACGTTCAAGGGAGTTTATGACACTCGTGCTTGGTTTGATAAGCAACTACTTCGATCCTGTTTATTACCCTATACGGAATTGCACATTAATTTTTCTAAGCCGTTTCTAATACAACAAATGAATGAGACGTTACAAAACACATGGCTGTTATAAATATTACTTCGCCGACATTATTTATTGTGTTCAAGTACAGCACAGAGAAAAGACGCCTCATACAACACATTGGTTACTACCACTTCAGAAGTTTCATCCGCACAATGTTCAGTTCATGTGCTAACACGCGATGTTTGTGAATCTCATAGAATTCTTTACTGGCTTGCCTCAACAGCCTACCATAACAAGGTCGCTCTACCAATTTAATATGAAATCACGTGATTCAACCAAACACGAAATCACAGAAACCAAGGAAGCACACACAAAATAATAAGTATTGAGAACGAATGACAAGGTCAATGTTCAGCCTTAAGGTAATACGACCGAACTTTGCTCAGAAGCAGGAATTCGAATCGGCTATTTGGGAGGATGTCAGGCTACTTGATTGTGTCTCATTTTAGTTGGGATGATGAATGAAGATCAATTGTACGTCATCGAACACTGTCCGAAGAGATGCTAGTATACCAACAATCGGCGTAGCCGTAAAGGATCATTCGTTATCTTAATGTCGGCCGATACCAATTTTAGGCTTGACATTCAAACCTTGCTTCGTAAATAAAAGCGTATTACTGGTAAGGTCCCAATTAAATCGTATTTAAAGAATCCGATAGAAGCAGGGTAAGTTTGCCCACCAAATTTCAAACACCAAAATCAACACCAGCGACAAAATTCCTGCGCCCGTCTAAACGAAATGAAAAATCTTATCAAAAACCACAGGACCAATTTTTCAGTGAACAGGACAGACAAAGCGACATTTAGTTCGCCCTTCCATTACAATTCCATTGAACAGAAAGATGAGAAAATGGTGCGTAGAAATTCACCCAAGAAATTTTCGAACCCAAATAATGTGTTCAAAATATTTGCTAACGCCAAACATGGGTCACGTTCAAGATGACACAGCACACAAAGTTGGGGACAGTAGCTGACAGGTATGTAAAACTTAAGTAGACACAGACGTTGGCAACAGAAACGTCGCAAACTAACATCTAAATGGGTGGGTATGTGAAGTGCCGTCTGGTACGAAGAATTACTGTTCTTTGTGAACTGTCGTCGCAATATTCCCTTGCCAAAAAGCAAACAGGAAACGATCTGGAAAAGTGCTGTTAAATCGCAGGGTTTTCCGTAACAAAACCATAACACGGAATAACCACACTGGATCAAATGAATGACGTTCATCGCTGACACTGCAAGTTGTCATGCTTCTGAAATGACATGTGCTCAACTCCACAGTGTACAAGTTTCTTGGTCTTTAGTGTACATTTACCACGACCAAGTATTTAAGTAATCAAACACTGATTCAGCTTTAGCGGTTTTCCAACAGAAATTCCAGAAGCGAATAAATTGGAATCTGATGCAAGATTAACGAAGATGAACGCGGTAAGGGCTGTCTCTCCAAAAGTCGCCTGTTCAGTATCAAATCTGGCACCCAATAGCATGGAGTGGCTATTTGCCCACGCGCATTGTATTGAATGTCTGTTTCGTCCCGAATCCAGATAAGAGTTAGACTTAATCGGCTCCACAATACGAGCGGTCATCAGCACGGTGACCCGTTGTTAATCGTTAAAAAATTTGCAGACACTAATTATATAAACGCTTTGCAAAAGTACCAACTGTCAGCGTTTTATCAACAGATAGGATTTTAAAAAATAACTACACGTGTTACTCATGTTCAAAAGATAATACAACGCTAGAGCGATAGAGGGTTATTGGTTGATGTTTCAACGGAACCTGGGTAAAAAGCAATGACCAAGTTGGCTGTATATAGATTTTAAGATGGCCATCACGCTTCAAGTCTATTACGAATGATAACAAAAAGGTGAGGATGAATACGTCCCAATAAAATTAATCGCTCCACATCGGTAGGCCTCATGTTTACGCACAGTTTCACAAGTGTCAGTAAGTAGTGGTGTGGGCAATATATTTCTCGCAGCCGTAGTACATCCAAGAATCCTCCTTGGGCAAGTAGTCTGGCAATTATCACCCTTATTGTGACCACAAAAGACGCTTAGCCTGTGGGGTTGTGTATTGCATGAAATCTCTTACAGGTTATGTGAAAACATAAGACAACGAACGCGTACACTCATTTGAATAGATGACGTATATCCACACACATTGAATAGCAGTGCATTGTCATTCGCCTACGTGACACGTCCCCAATAGTACGTACACACTATTCCGATAGTCGCTTCTAGTCTCATCTTTCTGGCGTTGAGATCTACCGTTTAGTTCTCGAATGTACGTATTAAACTACTGACAAACTCAGCGGCATATTATACAACACTTTTATGATGTAGGCTAGCTACATGTGGTGAGGACACTGATGTGGCACGAGAGAGACGTGAGTCAAACCCCACGACGTCGCTTCTTTCTATTGATCTGAGGTGAGAACAGTAGTCCCGGGTTCTTGAAGATCTTGTAATATTTCTAGGCGTCTCACACTGACTACTTTAATCGAAATCACGAGGTTTACGCATGCTGAAACATGAAACATACATTTCGGTTGCGACGGTACGAGGTAGTAACCCAGCGTAAATGTTCAACTGCCTGGATCATTTTATACTCTAGGATAATGATTGACTTCTTGTTCGCCTTGATGTTAATAAATGCACGCTTAAAAAAACGTCTATTTCCCGTGCCTTTAAAATTACAACCGAAGACATCTGATTTCTTCAACGCGTTTATTCAGCAAGTATCATTTTGACGACAAACAAAAAGATATGATAGTCACTCTGAGATCTACAACTTCAACTCACGTATCCAGGTTCGCTCTTTAGAAGCGTGAGCAATTGCATTCCCAATACAGACCTGCGTAGTCCAAATACAGCCTCTAATTTGATCACATGTAACCATTCCATACTCACTCGGTTTGTTACGGAAAAGACTGTTGTGACAGACGATGACCACTGAAAGTTGGTCGTGATCTTCAGACCAGGATCACATAGCAGCGGTAAGCAACCCACTCACTTATCCTACACAACTTAAATGACAGTGAGTTTCCCAGTCTTTCGGCGTACAGACCATGTGTCATGGTCGTCGAACCAACAAGGGTGTCTTAGCTACTGAATAACCCCACTATCTATGAAACTCTGTGATAGCTTTCGTATTCTGCTATCTATCTGACTTGACTTTATTAGCGACTAATCGTGCGGGTGCTGATTCGTTCACGATCAGCATTACCACCAAGTGGCGGTGTGTCCGTGAACGAGGAAGATGTCCTGACCATCGTACCACACTGCGAACGAAGGTCATCTGGTTGTCGCTTCGTATTGCGTCGTTTGACTCGTCCATCGAATTAGTTGGCGTTTTGAAGTTCGCGTGCAGTGCACTGAGATAAGCTCGATTGATTATGATCTGAACAGAACAGTCCAATCAGACCGAATTCTAGTTTGTAAGTCAACGAATCAGATAATAAAGACAGTACGAACGGATAAACGTCAACTGGTGTCTAATATCTTTTTTCACCGATGCATACATCTTCCGCACTCGATTAATCCAAACGAATAAACTATAGTCAGCTTGTTGGTGAACCACTGAAAATGATATTGTCTGCGACGCGTTTACTTTCATAACTAAACCGGATAACAGTTACGACATACTTCAAACATTATAGCCACAATAAGTCACTTCTCGCCCAAAAATGTTCCTTTCTCCCACCAGAGGCTCCACACAGTTTCGTGTGAACAACCATCTGATAGATATACTGCATCCACTGAGATGCATGCTCTTCTATGTACTAAAAATTAATTCGGAAAATTCGTATTTCTCTATATGACAGTTCTGTGCGGAATTGACAGAAATCCATTACACGAGACACACAGTGACCCGAGGCCACGTACATGCAGCTGTGGGTAAAAAAAAAGCCGAACGGATTATCGTTTCAGTAGTCGCAAGTAGGAAGGCACACAAGCGATTGAAAAGCCATGGTGACAAACATGTACGCTTTGAGAGAGGAAGTCAATGTACGATCACTGCGGCGAAATCTGGGCAGTCTGACTAAATGACATGTCAACAACCATAGTTCGCAACGAACGGGAAAGGCTATTGCAAAGATGTGGGCTGAATAATGGATAAATAGCCACTATTGAAAATGCATTATGTACAGAAGTATGAAAAACTACGATAAAATTACAGGGCTACCACGAGCAATTATCATACCTTCAGATAGACGCGTTCGCCCAATGTAGGCCGGCGACAGGAATGAGACACTGATAATCGCTCGCTTCGCCAGCGAAACAGCCGGAGCTGAAATCTTATTACACTGGTTCTTTTCTAGCTGAAAAGATTGACATTGAATATAAAACCGCAACGAGGTGTGAACAACGTTCGATTTGTAATCCAGAATTCAAATAGCTGACCGTTTGGTCAATCACCGCGTTCACACTGGGTAGAAACACTTACCGATCCAAAGCCCGACTAGTAGGCATGCTACGCGCACATCCATGAACACCAGTCTCGCGAAAATACTTGATCGCGTCGGTGTTGTCAGCTATTACAGCGAGGGAGTCGCAAGGAGAAACAAAGAACCCATTGCGTCCGATTATCATGTTCCGATCGCCATCTCCGTCAAAAGCAGCAGCTAGTGATATGGATGGGTCTTGGACAACGGCTTGTACCAAATCAGCTGCGTAGGTCAAATTTGGATCCGGGTGACCTTTACCAAAGTCTTCCAGAGGTTCGGCCTTTACAGCGGATTCCGAAGGAACTCCCAATTGTCGACAGAGTAGCTCTTTAATGTATGGACCAGTGACTAGAATAAATGAGCCCACGCGAAAGAGATACACAGCACATAGCAATCGATTCGTGGGAAAGACGATGGGAACATAAACGAACACAGTAGACGGAAAAATCATAGTGGTTTCACGTAGAACATGCGGTGCCCTTTCCACAAAGAAGGAAACAACGGGAGTGACGATAATCAAATGCCAACTCTAACGAAAAACATGTAAGATTAAAAATATATGCATCTCAAAAATAAACGGGACGTAACAAAGCAGTCCAGTAATATGGTAATTGAGCGTAACCATTTCAGTTTTTCAGTAAGGCGGCATCAAGTTGGCTAAGGTTTGCGCCTATACAAACACACAAGCCTCTAAACAACATATCTAAGGTCACTGGAACAGGGGAAGTAAGTCGCAACAGAGTGACTAACTTGTGCCCTTCCAAACCGCCAGTTTAAGCAAGGTAACTTGCAGAGTGCCATTGTCTAGCGACGACGTCACCGCTTTTTAAAGTAAATTTTTCAGAAGTGTTAATATTTTCGAACGATTATTGTGTAACTGTACACTCGCCTTACGATCTGGTACTGCACTATCGTGAAGTAAACAATGAATGAGGTGCAAACGATTAAAAGAAAGTCAACCAATTTTCACCGATCGATGCCACAATTAGCCGTAATGTTAACCGATATGCTATCTACAAACTTTATGGTCAGCTCGGATAATAACATTACACAGTATAGAAAATTTGCAGAACGGATAGCTCGAAAATTCTTCTCTCACAGAGAAGCACACAACCAGAGAGAGAAAAATAAACCCACCTCCATGTAAGCCGCTCACTTTGAGCTTCAGCGGAGCATGACCGCATCCACAGGACAACAGTCGCTTGATTGCGTCGAAGTCAAACAACGTGGCAATGTATTGTGAATAGTCTTTCACACTGCTAATCACATTCACCTACAGGAAGAAGAGAATGGGTCAAGGGGAAAATAAAATAGAGCACTTACGTGGCCACGATGGAACTTTCACAGTATACTCATGAGACGCTTTGTACATAGATATACACCTGCTACAGCAATGCTACCAATTCGCATAGCAGAAAATCTAACGGCCGTAGCACGACAACATATCTATTTGTGGGCTTTATATATGACGCAACTATATATTCAAAACAAAAACATTTTCCTTGAAGCTACATACCAAACGAGAAACGCGAATAGAGAATACACATAATCGATCGCCGGGTTTTCCATCGACGCCCAGTCAGAGTGTGGCACGGTAGGCACGTCACATACGTATAACTGCTGATACGCATCGTCTCCACAATGCGGGTTCAGCAGGGTATGAAATACCTACGTTTTAGCACACTTTTAACTCTGTGCAGTGGGGATTATGAACAAATACAATCAACTTCGACAAGCTGGTGTCACGTTAGGTGCAGAGAAGATTGACAGTCGGATAAAATATGTAGTAATGTTTGAGGGAAGCTTGTTGGCAAGCAAGCCAATCCAAAACATCCTACTTGAATAGGCCGGCTCGAAATAATCCCTGACAGAAAAGACAGGTAGCCCTGCTAAAAATCGGAGCTGAATTTCATCGCCTCCGGTCACACTTTAAGTAATCTTTACACATAACGCGAGGATCCTTAACAAACAAGAAGGTTCGACCCACGTGTTTCATATGGTTATGCCTTCGGGTGAAGGATTATAATAAGGCCAGAATGAAACGAATAACGAGATGCTATGTAGCGTGTTGCGATGAAAATTCAAATCCGTTCAACAGACAAATTTGGTGCGCGTCGCCGACTGACCAATTATCGTACTTAATTGTGGTATACAGAACAGTCATTAGACACCATAGCACTGCTGTCAAGATGGTGCAGAAGGTTGCAAATATGTCCACGACAAAACCGCAGGATAACTTTAGCCAGTGGTTCCCGGCTGAAGTTAACTGGGATTGATGCTCCCGTTCATGCAGAATTTTCAACACATCGTTTTAGCGTGTTTCAAGCAAGTGAATCAAGATAGGTTATTTTTTATTCTTATCAACTAGCCTAAAAGAGAGTCCTTTAAATTTATTATAGAGAAGTACGTCAAAGTCTCATTGTACACTTATGGGGGGAATATGACTCGAAGTTACTCGATCGGGTATAGATGTGACGGGCCAGTCTGACAGATAATTCACGGAAAGACATTCCTATTGAGTAGGACATGCGTTCGACCCAGGCCGTACAGGTACATGCTTGGGTGATCATAGAATGATCAGCGTCGTATTCGGTGAAGACCATCAACAATTCATTAAGAGAAAACAACAACCAAATGCTTTTTCAGCTAAGTAAAAAAAAATAGGTATACTGCAGTGTACTTGATCCAAAATTATCAGCTAAATATTGCGTGATCTCACAGTTTTGTTGAGTGATGCATACATTTTTTTTGTTAAACTTGTCGTAGTGTAGTAGGCCCAGGTGCCACAATAGAAGTGGATGTGAAACTAATGGAAACGTAAGTCACCACAACAACAGTGACACTGTCATCGATTCGACTGTATTTCTAATGGCTGATCACATCAAAAATAATTATCGTCCATGAAGCTGCAGCCAAAAAGGATGATGTCCAGGAAATTCAGCGTTAACGTTAATGTCCATCGAATCAACGTCATGCATTAACCACCTGACTGTCGTATTCAGCTTAAATGGAGTTATGGGAAACACGCTGAAGTAGATGTAAAACGTGTCCGAGTGACCGAAGCCTATGTGCCAAGATTAACAGTTCTATCGGCGTACCCGACTTGCCAATTCAGAGAAGTTTTCGGTAAACCGTACCAATGCTTCGTCCCCACCACACACGTGTGATACTAAGACGACACCGTTGATAGAAGACAAACTGTCTAAATCACATTCTGCTCCAGCTTGCCAGGCATCACAGCCACACAAAAAGAATGGATGCATTAAGAGTCTGTATATCCCAACCTTCAACGAATGGTTGTCACAAGGGCACTTGTATGATATGGAATGAAACAAAAGAGAATTACGATTCCCTGCAGACGCCTTTGAGGAGGACGCGACAACAGACAAACCATCTGACAAGTCGAGTAACCAAGTGCGGAAAGATCTCACTCGGGCACGCCTGCTACATACCGGTCACTAGGTTGCAGCTAATCAAGTGCTAGACATTCTCCATCGAACATCGTTGCAGGTCTGTAAAAATGTGTGACTCATTTCATCCACAGGTAACGGCCATGAATCTGGCTGGAGTCGCTGTCCACTGTTACGACGATGTGGACATTTGCCAAAGAGGACAAAAATGAGCACCAAACAGAGTTGTCCAAAAACTCTCACCATGCCTACAGAGTGAGTGTACGACAATTACAACAGATTCACTAACATCAGGATGCCTTCGAAAATATTAGCGAAATCCCGGTCCAGAATAGCTTGCTACGAAAATCGAAACCAAAGGAAGCCAGCACACATGTCACTACAAGTAGTTCGCGCCAGACCACTTGTGATTCAACCGATACACTCCGTATCTAGTGTAAACCTGAAACACTAAGAAAGTGCAGCGAACAAAGGACGTGGGATTTTGCTCACAGCCCTACATGTATCAACATCACAAGCACATACATCTGCACCTACACAGTACGAATTAACAGCCCCGTTATACATGAGAGCAGAACTTCGTCCACAAAACAGCTTTCCTGTCACTGTCACTGTCAAAGTTCGTTATTCGACCTTGCGCTACAAACGGCTCGTGATACTTTCAGTATTCACGAAAATGGATCCAAAAGCTTGCTACCTCTCCTAGCTACCTCCTAGCTACCTAGCTACCTCTCCTAGTCACAGATTAAGTCCAGGAGTTGTACGGCCTGAATACCAATGCAATATGCAATGGTTAAGTCACTGTGTTGTATAACATGCAGCTTCATTTGTGAGTTGTATGGCGCGACCCGTAACAGCGGAAACTAGAGGGCAGGTCTCAAAGCCAGGAAGACCACGAACCGAAAGTGACTATGAGAAACGTGTATTTGTGCTATGCGCGAACAGGGAAACAGAACAATGTTGTCCGTATATTCCATGTAGGTCAGCTTAACGCCGACAGAACATTTCATACCAAAACAGCTGGAGTTATGTGGTTCTTCTAAAATGTCGTCCAAGATAAAGTTGAAACAATTAGTTTTTCGACGAGCTTGAATAAAACAATGAGAAGAAGCAAATCGTGTGATGTTCTCCGTACATCCCGATCGCACATCGACATGTAACTAACTTTGAAGGAGTCTATGTGTGCCGCATCGCAGCATAAGTTAACCCGTTAGCCAGCTGCTTTGCTTGAAAGGTGTAGGCACCCTGATGTTGAGTGTTCTAATATAGACGACGCTATTTTTAATAGTTAGGTGCCTTTTCTTCCCCTTCTTTGTTCTTCTTTCTTTCTGCACAGGGCTTGATTTTCTCTCATGGTTGTGTGGCAGTTAAGTATCAGTTAGAACCACCAATGTATTGCTGTCTATGCTGATGATGATGAACCAATCAGAAGACAAAAATAGGAAGTGCAGTTTGAGAGACCGATTCGAACTTCTGAATTGCGCAACGCTCAATCAAAACTAGCAAGCGCGCGCGGATTGAGTTTGAGTTTCCAAGTAAATCGTTCTGTCTTGTTGCTGGAGCCATTTTCGTTCTCGTTTTGTGCAGTTCGTGTGCATGGCGTACTGGACCTTTGGCTTATGCTTGTACGTGTTGTTTACTTTTACAGAACTATTGCTGGAACCCCTTACATCGGAAGAACTCCGTCCCTGGTGTCTCCACGTTGCCCAAAATTTGGTCCACAAGGGTAACGGGCAATCTAAGTAAAATCGGCCAGCTTGCGTGTTACAATTGTACATATGGTTTGAATGTTTCAGATAAATTGATGTGTCTATTTGATGTGACGCCTCTGTTTACTACCGTTCCACCTCACAAAACAGTTGATAACATTCGCGAATTTATTATAAGCAGCAGTGCTCTCTTTCCCATCTGAGTGAGTTTGTTTCATCTCTTAAGCCATGCCTTCCGCCCTGTGGTATTTTGATTCGTTTAAAATTAGTTACATGTCCAAGTATGGTAAGAATGTATGAAACGTTACTCCGGAGAAAATCACAGAGTTTACGCTTTCAAGTCTAAGACAAAGTTGAATGGGAAGAGAGATCGGACACTTCTAGTTGACACCAGTGAAAGTGATGAGCAAACAAGACAGAATGACGCTAGGCTTTGCGACCCTTTGAGAAATTGACGAATCCAGATAGCGTTCCAGGAAGCCGAATCGAAGATGGCCTTTATGACCAAAAATACCATGACCATCACTTGCTTACTCCGTGGACCCGTAGCAAGATAAGAAAAAAAGAATGTAAAGTGACTAGAAATGGTGTGTTAGTACCTTGATGTGATGATCAGGCCTGTGCGCTGCGTCGATACGGAAGGCTATGCTGATTAGAACTTCGGTCCTAGCAGGTACAACCAAATCTGGCAAGCCAAAAAGAAAGTAGTCAGACGAAAAGTAGCTGCATTCATAAGGTTATATGTCACATTGACGGCCGTATAAGTGATCGTGTAGTTAGAAACAACCTTATGCGTATACGGCATAAGTCTTTTTTTTGGTTAAGGCATTAATACCTTTAGCATGAAGGAAAAGGGTGTTAGGAAGGATAACCTCGAACAAAATGCATTCTCGATTTACTTTCATCAGTCGCCAACGTAAAAGTAGCAATTTTTATACAAACTGCATATAGCAACAACAATTGAACGAACCAACCACATAGTTCTGACCTTTCACGCTATAACAGTTCAATCAATTCCACGGCAAGGAGATTGATTGTGTCAGCGCCTTCTGAACACACAAAACTGGCCGATGTTGTTTGATGAGCATCGCCTCGCTAATCGCTAACAGTTTCGGGTTACGATTATGTAACAATATCTTGAACGATTTAACAGGGTCAACTAGATGACCGGTTGCTAAAATGTGTTTGGCGATCGATGAAGCCGGGGCCCTCGAGCTTGTTGCAGTCAATAGGTCGTTTTTTAGATTGCCGTTGATAATCACTTAGGAATGTGCTCAGCCATACGTTGATGCAAACGCCGATCTGTCCTGCCTATGTAGACGTCATTGCAACTGCAATTGAACTGGTAGATTACGTGGGAGACAGACTGATCGGTTGAGTGTGTATCGCCGCTATGAAGAGCCAAGCCCCTAGTGCTTAGCAGAATGCGTAGTTGGGCCGCTGGGTAGGTGCGTTACAATGCCGATACCAATTTGTGACTAATGTTGTTAGTCGAGTGGTCACCTTTGAATTGAATTTGCAGAAATATGTCCTTTTTCTGCGCACTGCAGTTTACCACTTTTGGTTCTTTCATCTTACTGTGAATATCCACAAATTTTTCAGGGTAGCCGTTATCCACTAGCGTTTCCCTAATAAACTCTTCTTCTTTCTCCAATCGATCTGATGTGCAAATCATTCTGGCTCTGTGGAATAACGTTTTCACTAGCCCTCGTTTATAAGCAATAGGCGCAAAGCTGGAGAACTGCAAATATTGTCCACTCCAAGTTGGCTTGCGATAAACAGATCGTTGTAATGTACCATCTTGACGTCTGGTCATAAGAATGTCTAAGAACGGCAAGTAATTATTAACTTCCACCTCATAAGATACAGAGAAGTTTGGGTGGAGGGAGTTCAAATGGTTATAAAATGAAGTAAAAGCATATTCATCAGTAAAGATTGAAATGTCGTCCACGTAACGTTTGTAAAGTAGGACCCCCGAAATCCTTTCTTGGAATTGTAGCCATTCCCAAAAATACATTCGCCAATGTGGGACCCATTGGGCTACCCATGGCTACCCCATCAATCTGTCTATAGTTAACACCTTCGAACTCAAACGGAATGTTTTCTGTACAAGCAAAAATGAGATCCTTGAGAAGATCTAATGGAATACCTACATTTACATTTTGACTAAAAATAAAATCACATAAAAATTCAACGGCTTCACGCAGCGGTACATCAGTAAATAAACAGTCTGCGTCGACCGAGTACATCAGCTGTGGACTTAATGAATTGTTCTCCAAAATTTCTGCTAGCTCAAAGGAACTACGAACACAATCGGGAGATAACAATTTAGGAACGAGTTTAAGGATGTCCACTAACCATCGCGTCAGCTTGTGGTATGCCGAGTTGTTCATGGATAATATCGGTCGCAGTGGGATACCCGTCTTATGGGTTTTGGTGAACCTCTCATTTTCAGTGTCTGTGTGCCTGTTGGTTTCAGTTTCTTATACTGAAACTCAGAAATATATCCATGTGGCATCAATATTTGTAGTTTCCTTGATGTTTGTTTCTCAATCAGGAAATTGTTACTAGGCCTGGCATCCAATTGGAATTTCCGTGCATCAGAAAATACCACATTCACCTTGGTTACATAGTCCTCTTTCTTCATTATGACGACGCCAGAGCGTGAAAGGTCAGAACTATGTGATTGGTTCGTTCAATTGTTGTTGCTATACGTAGTTTGTATAAAAATTGCTAGTTTTACGTTGGCGACTGATGAGAGTAAATCGAAATGTCAACATCTCGCAATATACGTCTTCTCTCTGTTTTGACTGAATGGATTAAGGGAACTCAATGTTTTAAAATGCATTCTGACAGCCCAACGGTCTACCTTGATCGCCGGTCTGTTATCCACTACGTTTGGAAAACATCCGGCAATAACTAATAAGCTTGTTGTGGCTTCCGATTCATCCACTGCGCACAGCAGGGATCAGCAACAAACATCGATGCTTTACTCACTCTTCATTCTGGATAGGGAAACTCCCCACCGCTAAGTGAGTCAGACGCTTCAGGGGTGGCTCCAATTAGGGTCCTCCATGAAAACCCTATCTCCCACTGTCTAGCAAATCAGACTCTTTTAGAGATATATAGATTGAAGATCACCCACAATTGATTGCAGCTGTCGTATTACCATAGACTTTCCAGTCGGCCCCTTTCAACAAAAAAAGCACCAGACTCGAGTTTCGCTCTCATTAGAGCTCGTCAGTAGTGCATATCCTCGCCACCGCCGAGTCTAGAACCACGGCCATGCTGTTCATGAGGCAACCGTGTTTACCACTGCGCCATTGACCTCACATTAGGCACGACCGAATTGTCGTATGTGAACACTCAACCACTTTTGCTTGTGAGTAATGATCAGGTTGCCCGATCGCCTCGAGAGAAGACACAGTTACTGTCTGTTAACCCCAATCGATGACCCCTCAACTAGGACTTCTCTCCAAGCTGAAATCACAGAAGTCATTGACTTGTTGAGTGGTATTTCATTACCGATGATGGTGAGAGATTGTTGTCTGAACTGTCTACACTCTTCAGTTCCATATGGGAGACTGATAAGGTGCCTCACGGCTGGTGCTCATCAACAGTCACTGCCGTTTATAAGAAAGATATCACGTGACGAACACAGAAGTATCAGTCTTGTCTCTGTTACATCCAAGTTGCTCACAGATCGTACAGTGTAGCAGCTTTTGAAACACAAAGAGAACGAGATGAAAAGAACAGGCAGGTTTCCAGCCTTGTCGCGGGTATATCAATCATACCTTCACCTTCAGACAAAAATGGAGCATCGACACTGCTTTCCTCAGCCAACGGTCGTGGTATGCTCGGACATAGAGATTGCTTTTGACTCGGTTGCCCGATACGCCCTCTGGGGTTATGTGCACCGCAGAGAAGTCCCAGTGATGTATGTCAATTTGTTGAAGTTGTTATACGCCCGTTCTGAATGCATAGTGTGCAATTAACAGTAAGTACCTCCAGCGACCTCCATGTCAAGTGGTGTTCGATAGGAATGTCCGATCTCCTTTTTCCTTTCCAATCTCAGGACGAACGGTATACTGGAGATAGCATTCAGAGGTTCCGAAGATCTCGGTGTGGAGTTTTCACCAGACTGTCAGCTGACTGACGCTGAGTAGGCGGATGACAGTGTCTTACTTAGATCTTTTGCAGAGAACATGCAGACCATGCTGAGACGATTAAACGTTGTGAACAGTTTGTATCGCATGCACGTTGCAACTTCCGATCGCCAAGCATTGACCCTATCCCCGTTATTGCAAGCAGGCCACTCAAGACTTCCGACCTCTCCATCTACTTGGATAGTGTCACCCCATCATCTTGTAATATTGTTGACCTATTACTTCACAGGTCATTGTCACAAACAAAGGCAGCTCGAAACATGGTAATAGATAACCAATTCGGAGAAGTAAGTATTCCCATACTCAGTTGAGCATATCAACGTGGTGTTAAGATATCCTCGAAACCCATGGCAGATAGGTCACGGACAAAATGGTGCCGAACGAATAATCACTTAACGTAATCGGACCAGCGGACGAGAAATAATTGGTGAAAACTCACAACGTTTGATTAAAAACCCCGTAGCGTTGTGGACTGGGTGTCCGACTCATAAACTAGTGCACTAGCGGTGGGAAAACGTGCGAATGAGACAATACACATTGTGGTTTACTGAAATGCTTTTCACTACAATAGCCCATACGGTGCAAGCAAAACCGAACATTTCTGTAATATTTGCGATTTTTACGTGGAATTCGGGATGCATTTTTGAAAATAGGAGTTAAGCGTCAATCACGATGGCTCAGCCATAGCTGGACGACCGCTGCTATGTGACAAATTGTGCTATGGTGGTGCAGCACAATCTAAAAAAGACTAATGCACTAAACATTAGATCAACTGCTCGATTATTAAGCACACCCATCGCTATAAAAGAGAACGCTGGAAAGCAAGTGGCAGAGTCCGGGATGCCCGATGTAGCTTATAATGATAACAATACCGGATAGTCCAATCTCAAAGTTGCGAGTTCGAGGCTTTACCACCCCGAATGCTACTGTTTAACACTGGACAGATTCACGGCATGCAACCCGTAGGGGAACATATGTGCTATACAAGATAACCAACGTCCGAAAAGTTATACGCACCACACCTGCTATTATTGATAATAGACTAATAGTCTAGAAATTCACGGAAACCCCGTCTTGGTGCACGCTGTACAAAGCTACGAAATCCACTGTATTCAGCAGCGCGAACAATGCAACCATTCAAACCAATCAACTCCCAGTTTTCAAAGCTTTTTGGATATTTCGCCAAACTAACAAGGCGTCAGCGAGAACGTAAGCATCAGTCTGAAAGTATCCAACTATCCATCGTTCCACTTTCCTAACGAAAGTGATCTAGGTCCGGAAACTAGAAAGGATTTCGTTACAGCAGTCGTTTTTAGTTATTTCTTTGTCAACTCAGCCTTTAAGCCATAAACATAAAAGCAGTCAAACTTGTCATGAGCAAATGTTTGTCAGCAACAGCCTGATTCGGCCCAGTTCACACATACGTATACAAGTAAAGTAAATCATAGGGTAACCGATGGAAGTCATGTTATTTTTTATTTACACACTATACGCAAAACATCATCATGTGACGCATATATTGACTAACGCGTGAGTTGGGTGCTGTCACAGTACCGAAAACAGAGCAGGAGTAATGGAGCACAAAACTATAAGTAGTGTAAGCACTGTGCTCATCATCATCATCATCATCATCATAGACAACAATACATCAGTGGTTCACACTGATGCTTAACTGCCACACAACCATGAAGAAGAAACAAACCCTGTTTAGGAAGAGAGAAGAAAAAAGGAGAGGGTAGAGGACCTAACCATTAAAAATAGCTACGTCTACATTCGAACTTACAACATCAAGGCGTCTACACCTTGCAAACAAACAACCGAGCTGTAAGTGAAAGTAAGGCGTCATCAGCAAGACAGCTTCCTCACGGCTTTCACTGCCCCGCGTCATTAAATGCACTCACTTCACAGACAACTCGGCCAAACAACGACAACATTCACGCCACTGAGTTCGGTTAGCCGCCATCTTACCTAAAGTTTCAAGCCACCGACTCTCTGAGTCGCGAGGGCTCCAACCCGGGAGACGAACCCGATCTACAGTGCCCAACCCCTTCGTGAACGATTTCATTTGTCTACGTCAGGTCATCCTCTGTCCACCTCGCACCTTACGTCAATCGGCCGCAGTCAATCGGCGCAGTGTGAAGATGTGATCAGTGCAACCACGGCCAGGCGGAACCTAGCTCGTCCATTATAGTTGTACTGTTCGCGTGTTTCGTCTAGTCTACGGAATACAGTGACTGCGAGCAATTTCGCCGCAATAGGAATCTGGCTTATCCCTCCGTGATTTGCACTCGAAATGCGTGAACCCTTTTTGAAAATGAGGACGATGTTAACCAAAACCCAATCACTGGAAACAACTTCACTGATCCATAGTTTCTTGACCAGAGCCGTCAGCTTTTTATCTAAGACTGTACCTCTATCTACAAAAAGGGCAGGAGGGAGTTCCTCTGGGCTGGGTGCTTTGCGACGTTTCAAAAACTTGATCTCAGGCGAGTCCTCCGTTTCCGAGGGAGGAGAAATGTTAACTGACCAATGAGAACAAGCGGGGCTCGAAGGCATAGTAAATGGCGCCGGTCACCAGTTGGAAATGCTCAGTCTTCTAAACATCATTGCAGGTTGTGAATAAGCTCGCCATTGGCTTCACAGATTACCTCGCTCACACCTGGTTTCTTGCTGCCAGTCGCTTGGACGAGATGGAAAAGCTTTCGAGAGTTTTCGGTACCAACGGCGTATTCCAACTCGATAGCGCGTTGTTCCACCGCGTCTGGCGATCCTCTTGTAGTTGCATCCGGAGTTCCAAGCGAGCAGCCTGAACTAAGTTGTAATCGCTACTGGACGGACTATTTGGACAAGCGTCAAGAATTTTTGTGTCCTCATAGAGATCTAGCGACTGCAGCTGAACGAGCATTAATACCACATGAGACATTACCTCATTTATGTATTGCATGTGCTCACTATGCTTCAATGTGGGTGGGATTCTAGACTAGAGGCAAGCGCACACTGGTAGGCGTAGGGCTCTTACATTCCTGCTAGTTTAGGTAACTCAATTTGTGATTAACGACGAAGTACCCTCCTGCCAAAATGCATGGCGAACTTGGCACATACTATTGCGTAATTGGAATCTACACAGTTGCTCTAGTTTGACTTGCAGTTTTAGAAACTGCCACACCACTGACAGCTGATGGTTATTTGGTCAATCTGTGTCTACGATTGACTCGGCGATAGATGTTTTTAGGTAGTATACTGACGCCTAGAACGTCGAAAACTAGTGTTTGGTCATTATCAGCACAAAGCTGCAACAAAAGTTCACCATTTTTTGTTCGACGAGTACCGTAAGAATATGGGTGACCTAAATCCCACTGATCTGTGCTAAACCTGCCTACTCGAGCGTTCAAGTCTCTAGCCTCTACTACAATATTCGTACGCCGCGCAGAGTGCAGAAGGTTAGTGGGCTGGTGATAAAATTCACTTGGACTACAGTCTGTGGAGGCATATGCCGCAACAACAAACAGACAGCGTTTTTGTTGGGCGCCTCTCGATGCTCTAACAGTACCTTTGAATGTGACAGCGTAAAGACGGTTATTGACGGATACCCAATCAAGCAGCGTCTTCTATTAGGACAATTCCAACGCCGGTTTAGCCAGTGGTTTGAGTCACAGGGTCTCCAGACAGGCTCACTTTCTACGCGTACGGTAAAGCGGCTGACGGAGATTGAAGATGTAGCTTTGAGCTAGAATCCTGAAGTCGTGTTTCAGCAAGATAAGCTATATCGATGACGAGGGTCTCCAAATTACGTGCAAAAACTGCCTGCTGACCTACTTCCATAAGTGTTCCAACATTGAAGCTGGCAAGTTTAAATGACGTTGGGGAGTCCAGTAGGGACCTGTATCCTTAAGGGAATGAAACCTGGGTGTTTGACACACTATCATTCTGGCTATGAGTTCTGTCGCGGGCATCAAGTGAGGCATGTCTCTGGTATGTCTGGAAACGGGATTGGGAGATCACTAAGTTCGTGTTGGAGTCGGTGATCACCATGACGATTCGTACGCCTTCCTCGGGGTTTGTTCATGTTTTGCAGACTGGAGACGAATGGCATGGTGTCCGGGGGCCCATGTGTTACCTTTGGAGGCATCTGAAACCTTGTTGTGGCGTGGTAACATGCACCATGTCGTATGACCGTCAAAGAGCTTTTGCCTCATTTTGTAAGAGACCCGACTGCCTACCCACGCTGTGGTAGTATTAGGATATGAACGTAACTCACAAGCGAATTCAGCAGAACATTTGGATATAGTAATTCGATCGTGCCTAATGTGATGCCAGTGGTGTACTGGTCTAAACGATATTCCCGTGAGAACGTCGACCGAGGTTCATACTCCAACCATGATGAGGATTTCCGCTGTTGACCGACTGTGACAAAGGCGAAACTCGAGTCTGGTGCTCATTTTCCGAAATGGTTGGTTGAACTTCGTTGTAAACCATCGACAGAATACGCTGGTTCGGCCGCGGTGTAGTAATGCGCTTGTAAGAAGTCAGATTCTCCTTCTGGTAATAATTAGCACGGAAAATATCAGTCCCGAGAATAACGCGACCGTCCCCGTTAACTGCACTCAAGACAAACCAAAAGACGAGTGCAAAAGCAGCTTTGTTCCACTCCAACAGTGTGTGCCTGAAGGAGGAAATTAAAGGTTATCAATATGGTGCATAGCGGCCTACAAACATTTTCGAATCAGGAAATCGAAGGACGGTTACCGAAAACAGTAATTAAGGTCATTAAACCACCAATGAGCATAGCGGAATATAGATCGAATAGGTAAAATCTGACGACGGTTACCTCTCGACTGTTCTGGACTGTTCGTTTTGATTGGACAAAAAAAGGATTATCTGACAAAAGTCTGTTTGGATGCATCAGCCGCGGTCGAATGTGGGCGTTCTTGACTATATACCAATCACCTCCTACTTTATCATAATGATTTAACTGTTTGAACGCCCGTTTTATTTATGCCAGCTAATCGCTTGCCACACCGAGCACTGTTTGCCGACGCTGCGACCGATTGACATAAGGTGCGAGGTGGACAGAGGATGACCTGACGTAGACAAATGAAATCGTTCACGAAGGGGTTGGGCACTGTAGATCGGGTTCGTCTCCCGGGTTGGAGCCCTCGCGACTCAGAGAGTCGGTGGCTTGAAACTTTAGGTAAGATGGCGGCTAACCGAACTCAGTGGCGTGAATGTTGTCGTTGTTTGGCCGAGTTGTCTGTGAAGTGAGTGCATTTAATGACGCGGGGCAGTGAAAGCCGTGAGGAAGCTGTCTTGCTGATGACGCCTTACTTTCACTTACAGCTCGGTTGTTTGTTTGCAAGGTGTAGACGCCTTGATGTTGTAAGTTCGAATGTAGACGTAGCTATTTTTAATGGTTAGGTCCTCTACCCTCTCCTTTTTTCTTCTCTCTTCCTAAACAGGGTTTGTTTCTTCTTCATGGTTGTGTGGCAGTTAAGCATCAGTGTGAACCACTGATGATGATGATGCTACTGAAATATAAGACCAACGGCCGTTGTCTTCCTGGACATCATACATGCCTTTAATTTAATTGACAGAGCTGCACTCCGGGACTATCCATCGAAGAAGGGTGTGCCTGAGAAGTACGTGAACATCCAACAAGCAATTTATTGTCAAACCTAGTGCAGGGCTAGGGTTTATGACAGCGTATTACCGATCTTTAGCATCTCAAGTAAGGTGCGATAAGGTAGTCCGATCCCCTCTTTATTAACCAACCTTACAACCAACAGGAACCTAGAATGTGCCTTGACATAATGCGAATATGACATCGTGGAACTGTATCCCAGGCATTCGACCTCCAGACAGAGTATAATCAGACGACATCGCCCTGATCTGTGAGGGTTCAAGGGGATCCAAGAACATCCTACATAGGCTACAGGCTTCAGTTCATCGGTTTTGTATGGCCTTTACATTGCCTAAGTGCAACGTGGTGTTGTGAAATTAGCACCTCTGAGCTTCTTCTCATCCTAGATAGCGAAAAGTAGTGGTCGAGAAGTTCATGTACCTTGGTAGCTACATCAGCACTGGCAGAATGTTCGATGAGTTGGCGGTTGCCAACTTACGTCATCTGTGGCATCGGAATGATATCAGCCTTTCCCTTAAAGGACCAGTGCGCATGTCACCATAAGTGCCGTCCTACTGTAATGTTATAAAATCTGGTCCATCCGCGTGGAAAACGTTCACAGTGCGCCCGTCTGCAACCATCGACATCACCGAAGCATTGGAGGCACGCGGTAGAGACGTCATGTTAACATTGGCAAAACCGACTAACTTGGGACTTACTTACTGATTGACTCGAGAGGGACGGAATCTGTCCACTTCTGAGCCCGTCTCATGTGCTCTTTCAGGTTAGCCGAATCCCATGAATGCCAGCTCACCGCTTGTCATGCTGTGTCTTGTATGGGAGCGGTGGGTTGGGAGGGAAGTGTCAACTTGTTGGTCAGCGATTCGAGTTATGAAGGTACTCACACCGAAGTTAGGTTCAGTATGACGGTCAAGGTTTCCTAGTTGACGTCCGAAGGACGAGGAACACCTAGTTGAGGACGCTGTTTGATGTTGCAAATAAAAGAAGCTAACGGCGCTAGTGTTGCGAATTTCTGTGCGCATCGATGTGACTTTTTCTTCCTTCTCCTTCAACATTTTTTTTTAATCTTTCATAATACCTTTTCTCCCTCTCTTATTGTGGCACGTTTGCCACTCCACGTGCCTTTCCTGTGTTATATATGTATACATATGTATATGTGGTAAGCGTGGTAAACGTTCCGTTAATTCAAATCGATAACCCAAGGAACAGATCAATGACGACATGATCAACTCGGTGGTTTGATTAGAACGTGAATCAGAGTTCAAATCTCGGTTGTAGCCACGATGTGGTATGTTCTAACAAGAGAAAGTTTGGTTTATCGGACCGAACCACGTCGTTTTTTTGGTGTCTACGGTATTGCCCACACCACATTACTTATGAATAGAGCCCTAATGAACAATGATAAGACAGAATGAATTAGAAAGCTGAGTATGTCATTCTTCTTTAAACGTAACTAGGTTCGGATTGTAACCTTAAAAGGATGAGCTGCATAGCACTCAAAGCAACCCCGGATGATCGACTATGTGATATTAAGGAATGTGCGTACTTCGAAGAAATGAATCAAAGTGAAGGCAGTAAATGAAGAAAGCATCAGAAGTTGCATTCAACTTACACGAAACGTTCTGCCGTTATTCAGCTGAAATTCCGTCGATCCAATCTTATCCAAATTTACGTTCAGAGGAGTCGATAACGTTTTATACTCAGTAATGCCTTTGCTTTCAGTGAAAATGGCGTTGGTCACCTTTTCCGGAGATGGTCCACCATTTTCACAATTGTATTTGATTCCGAAATCAGCATCCGGTCCACCCGGATTATGACTGGCCGTTAAGAGGATACCACCTTGTAAAGAGTACTTGCGAATCACACAAGAAGCGGCCGGTGTGGACAAGATCCCTCCTTGGCCGACCAAGACTTCAGAGATCTGCAGGGACAGATGAAAACAGCTTAATTATCATAATGGGCACAATATTTTCGAACAATTAGTAGGATTCCCTTACCAAATTCATTTCAACGGTAATGAAACGTCTATCGGAGAGTGTTTACAAGCCGTTTTTATTTAGTCAGGCGTTTTTTACTGGAAGAAGAAATTGTACAAACGCCAGATGCAAACTGTTTAACCACCGTTTTATACACCCCTGGGCAAAATAATGGAAAGGATGGTATGCAGCACTCAGTCGATACTGATCAACTGAAACCCCTTATAGAAATCACATTGCTCTCGCTGCGCCTCCACAGAAGCGCACCGGCTGGGGAACCACCTACCCGGAATGAATAAAACGAACTGCCGTTTTTACGGCTGTCTCGGTAGACACCACTGATGTGGTTTTTCCACAGTCCAATCAATCGCCAGTAAGTTTTATGTGCATCGGACAGTACGCTGGGTTCTATGTAATGGTGATGTGTTCGACGAACGAATAAGGGGCACATGAGAAGTGAGAAGTGGTGACCATATGAACGTCCAGCGCCCATCAAAACCAAGTGAAAACTGCTTATCAAGAGGCCCGCAGCATCAGTAAGTAGGTTTATTCACTATGGGTATGTGATCAGACAGTCGGTGTATTTGCATAAAAGTGCCAGAAGTCTGAACGAAAGCAATGCAATGCAATTTACATAAAATGTGTTTGTCGGATACGTGCAGAATGAGTACTGTACAAGAGTCTAGCAATTCACAAACAAAACAGAGAAGAGCATGCCAGTGAATTGTGAGGGATCATATTGAATGGTTAACGTTGCCAAAAATGCAAGCAAACAGGGCCAAGTGAACAATGAGACGAGAAACTCACCATCATCAACAACGAAGCACATACACCCACACATAAACACACTGAACTGCCACGTAAAGTAAACTAGGCATTCACGTTCTTTAGTAGTCATTTATATGAGCCATGGTAAGTACATTTGGATATATATGTATATTTTTACATGCACATTCCTCAGAAGCGTACAAATCAACAAAGTCTGTGAAGGGGTTATCACGTTCAGTAGTCGACACAGTTTCTCTGTAACGAAGACAAGCCGGTGACCATCAAAAATGACGCGGTGTTTTTACCATGTACAGCAAATGCTTTAGATAAACTGGTACTTAAAAAGAGATACTTCGTAATTATCCTTCGCCCGGATGGACCGGGTTTCGCCATTGTACAATAAGATTATCCGTACAATATGGACGCTGAATGTCTTCTTTTTTAAAACAATAGGCCGACTGAAAAGTTGATGCGTCTCGACTTGCACATGCTTGCCATCAAGTAAGCAGTTAATAAAACAAAGCAAACGAAAGCCAGGGATAATACAAAGAGAAGTAGAGCGATAATAGAAGAGGAGACTTTCTTGCCAAATGTACACTACGTGCGATTTTGAAACTACAGCCGTTTCTTTTAAAGCTATTGTCATATTGAAATTTGAATGAGAACAGGAAAAGAGAGATACAACAACAAGCACAAAATACAACTCATACTACGATGATCCTCGATGTCCCCAGACAACGACATTTAGCACCTTCTGGCCTCCAATCGGGAAACCATGCAAAGTAAACAGAGGCCAAGCTTGATGTCAATTTCTTCATATCCGTACACCAAATCCAGGAACAGTCCACCGTGCAGTTCAACTACAGCTACACTCGGAGGGTGCAGTCTGAGCAATCTCAGATAACAGCTCGGTTTGTAGAGTCGAAGGCCGCCTAGAGGTCAAAGAGTATGCCCACTGTTGATCGTTGGTAGATGTGGTGGTGATCGAGTAACTAACAGAAGGGGAACATTTAATCAGTACAACCGCGGGCGACGCGAAATCCGCCTACTTCCTTACGACACGGTTATTCACACTTTTCAGATGATAAGCAGAATATAACGCATACCAACAGCCTAGACGCAGCTGAAATCAGACTGATTCCTCAGTGGTGTCGCACACACGGCAGGGGCCTTTCTCGAAGACGGAGGGAACTGTCGATTTTTCTCAGAAAGAGTGCATTTTCCCAGTGGTTCAACCTTTCGAGAACAGAATGTACGATCACAGGACGGCCGGCTAAACCGGATACGTTATCACGCCTAAGAATTTAAATCCCACTTCGGGTCTCCGCTTCTAAAGAAAGAAATGCGAATATAAACCGCGGAGCACAACCTTGTCCAGGATTCCGAACGATTGGCGCACAGGAACAATTGGAGTGCGACTACAAGTGTTTCGTTCACGGTTTCGCACGTCTCGGTAGACTGTATGTTGGTAAACGGTTGGTATGGCCGATTGTTTCGCTAACGTCCGGTCATATGGCACCAATGACGCGGATAAGATTGATCGACTTCTCGAACATTGCATAAGCGTTTCACTGCCATATGGACAAAGGGACTTCCGTTGATACTCGGATGAACTTTGTACGACTGCACTTTGCGATGAGAAAGGAAACTAAATCGGAACTATTACTTTCCCAAAGCCACCTTTTGCGTAGTGTAAAAGTGAAATCAACGTCAATGTCCTCTATTCAAAAAGACCACAACTCGGACTTACTCCGTTAGCTGCACAAATTGGTAGAATGATGCGTTCCAAGCAGTCACGCAGAAAAAATCGACCGTCACCACCGAGTACCAAGCGAACCGGCTGTGGACCAGCAAGCACATCTTTCAGAGCCGCATTCAAAGTGGCCTGGATGAAATTCTCTGTATAATTGGGTTGTTGAAAAGTTTTAGTAGGTTTCCGCAAACCACTAGTGCCTGGTTTTTGATCCTCAAAAGGTGTTGTTGGTTTGGTAACTATGGTCAGTATTTGCATGGAAGACATGTCAACGGGACGTGCTGGAATCAATAAATAAACATGCACATGGCTGTAACAACAGCAAAATAGTGGCGTGCAGCCATACACAGCATGTGAAAAAAGTGTACTTTGAACAAAAGAGTTGGATGCACTTAGTAAGAAGAAAGGAAAACAAGTAACCTGAAAATGTTTCCGGATTGCAGATTATCATCGACATGCATATCAGTGAATTTCAAAGTCATTAGGTTACTCATAATTACCACTTAACAAAATCGCACGCCTGATGGGAAGAAGAATATCGAAACAATCATCCGTAGGAATTGATGAAACGTCGATGTTAAAGTAAAATGCTGGCCAACAGTGATACATATAAGCCACAGGTGATCCCAAATGAACTATGAACCTCATAAGCACGAATATGTCACATCATATACACCAGCCCAAGAAATTCCGGAGGAAAACTAGTACAACAATCCCCATCTAAAATGCTTGTGAAGGCCCTGGACTAGGTCTGGCTAACACGAGACCATCTAGGTGTGTGTGACTAACCACAGATTTTGTGGCTAGGCGACCGAGTACCGAACTACTCCATGGGTCATGATAAATTACCTTTTCAACAAAACATTGTCAACCGGGTTCGGTAGAAAAGTAGAAAGATTTAAAACACAGGTACAACTTTCAGTGTCATAACTTGCCGTCTGAACCCGATGTTGCAGGCATGTAATCATAATGGTTGAGAATCCGTATCAACATCGATAGGGAACTACTGAAGAATATCTAAGTAGTGTTAATCTAAATGTTATTTACGGGTCACTTTCGGTGTACTTATCAGTGTTACAACTCCCGTTTTGGTGCTGCTTCGATTGTAAGAAAAGTGAAAATAAACAGGAGAAGCACCACAGTGAATTTACGAGCTATGAACGATCTTGTATGAACGAATAATATCACTCCAGTGATTCATAAGCAGTAATATTAACACCTTCAATTTACAGAAATATAGACGCAATCTCGGCTACGTTTAGCTCCTGATAATCTGTCAACCGTTTATTTTGGTTTTGATGGCGAAATGAAATACAGCCCATTAAAGTACGGACAAGGTTTTGCTCCATGCACTCTAAGATGTGAAGTTTCAGATAACGGCACTGTAACCTTTTCAGTCGTAGCAATATACTTAAAAATGAAAATAATGGTGTTTAACAAGAGAAGCGAAAGGATTCATCCGTTATACACCCGAACGATTAATGAGTTCCACAGTCAGACTCAGAGTTAACTAAAGTGCTCATCATTTACACGATCAGTGAAACAATTCACTTTCGGATGCAAACGCATAGGTGTTTATGGATGGATTGCGTTACACGATTGGACAATGGTTGGAATAAGTCCAGAAATAAAGGATGACTGTCATCATAAGGAATTCTGACAGCAAACTGCTCTCATGACTCTAGACACGGCTCAATAATACAATCGATGAAGCAGGTACAACTAATACTGCTACATTGGACAGGAAACTTTATGCGTCCGCTAAGGACTCTGAGATCTTTCCTCAAAAGATCAAAAAGCAAAAAGAAATGGAGAAGGACAGGCAGGAATTACATAATGCAAAGAAGTGACGAGGGATAGAAAATGATATAAAATGAACCACATAAACGGTAAGTTATCCGACATCTATGAAAAGAACATTTACACTGATGGACCAATGTGTATTATGACAAAAAGCTACAGCCTAACATCTCGACTGGGTACACCCTGAATGCACAATTTGAAGTGCTGGCCCACGATTGGCTAATAACGGTTGCCAGAAACAATAAACTGCCAAGGTTATCTTGTTGAAACTTTTGCATAAACGCACAAGGATGTCTGTTGCTTCAGAGCCTACCAGAGAGAAAAGAGACTCAGCATCAACAGCTTCACAACTTACATAGGTTTTGCTACAGTTTTACATCGTCTCCATCTAAGCTTTTGCTCTAAAATCCATCTCATTGTTTGATGAACTGTTAGTACGGCCGAAAATATTTTCAAAATACGCACCAACGCACGACTGCGTTTCAGGAACAAACAACTCATTTGGTGCGCATTAATTATTTGGCAGAAATTCGTCCAATAAAGCAGGATCATTACTGTCCAACCCACACGTTCCCACACCACGAATGAGCCCGCACTCATCAGCCAGAATTCCGGTTCACAAAACAAGTCGTGTGCAATTCTGGCTGATTTGAATGTGAGGCTGACGCTTTCTGTCGAGATTTTCCTCTGAAAAACAGAACGTACACAAGCATTAGATACCCTTCCGTTTAGCGACAACCGGACGTCCTTTTGACGTCACAGATGATGCAGGCTGGCAAAAGCAATTCATGCCTTTGCTATCCTCGGTGATATCTTACCAGAAATATTACGGACTGATGAGATAGTGCTACCCAAGTATGTGAAACTGACCACAGTCTCGAGGGAGACTTTTGAGTCAGAGACTCAGGGTGGAGTCCCTCAATTCAACCCCCTTCAACGGCATGAATGACCGGGAAGTGTCATAAGTTTTCGTTCTCCCGACAGTGACATTATCAACCCAACACGACTTTCACCTGCTGCTTTATTTTCCATTTCTTCTGCTCTCCATGTGCCTTCAGGCAATAGTTGTTTTCTGAGGCCAAAACAGTTGGTAAATATTGGCGCCTTCAACGTCCGCACTCTCCGACAAATCGGTCAGCAAGCTACTCTGGCAAGTACTCTCTCAAGTCTGGAGCCTGATGTGTGCTGCGTGTCTAGGATTTTAGCACCGTTATTCACGCGCGTTATTCAAGCGCTTCTATCTCAGGATTTCTGGTGACGCTGAAGCTGAATCTCGTGGTCAAGCTGGAGTGGGAATCGCACTGAGTTCCAGAGCGGAGCAATGCTTGCTCGATTGGATCCCAGTGAATAGTCGCTTGTGCGCTGTCAGACTCAATACATCGGTAAAAGTCTGTTGACGCAAATCAGAAAGGCGTTGTGTATTCATTATATCGGCGTACGCTCCAACGGATAGCTGTTCGGATGCTAGCAAGGAGGCAAACTAAACACTCAGACATTATCAAACCAACGGGCGGTTTTAATGCTTAGCTCCAGACTTGAGAGAGTACTTGCCAGAGTAGCTTGCTGACCGATTTGTCGGAGTGCGGACATTCAAAGCGCCAGTGTTTACCAACTGTTTTGGCCTCAGAAAACAACTATTGCCCGAAGGCACATGGAAAGCAGAAGAAATGGAAAATAAAGCAGTAGGTGAAAGTCGTGTTGGGTTAATAACGTCACTGTCGGGAGAACAACTTCTGATACTTCCCGGTCGTTTATGCCGCAGAAGGGGGTTGACTTGAGGGACCCCACCCCGAGTCTCTGACTCAAAAGTCTGACCTGCGAGACATCATCATACAGGTTTCTCTTGTGAGACCCTACCCGGAGCCAATGATTCAAGAGTCTGACTCGCTTGGCAGTGCGGGACTTGCCTAGCCCGAGGGCGCAGTGAATAAGATATTGATGTCTGATTATGAGCACTGCTGCGCGCAATGGATGTACTCGAAGCGACATCGGGCTTTTGCGAGATATCGGATGTTTTTCGACCGTATTGGATAATATGCCGGCGGTTACAGTCAAACGTTGGGTGATCGGAGTGCTCTTTGTTTGAGGGTACCTATTCTAACACCCTTCTTCTTGATACGGAAGACAGCAGTGCCGCAACTATAAAAATTGTTCTGCTGTATGCTCATAGGATCACGCCTCACTACCTATACACTCCTACGTGGTCAGTAGTGCGACTTACAATCCTATGAGTGTAACTGCTTTTCTTCTGACTGCTCCCCTTTTGCCTGTCAGACAAGGTTGCACCTGGAAGGACCGGAGCCCTAGTCAGCATAGGGCTTCGGATTAAAATAGCACACAAGTATGACAACCTCGTCAACGTAGCAGTATAGGTCAGGACCGAAACAGACAAAACGGTCTACAATCCTAAACGAACTGCCTGCAATAAATGAGTGGGAGAGTGAACGATCCAGTCTAAAGGCAGTAACCTACACTTTTAAGATGGGAAGCTTACTTTATACAGATCGGCTCTGTCATAAAAAATTCGTATATTACATCAGTATTCCGAGCATTTCACGAGCGTCCTTGAAATCCTCCAGGAGGATCCAGATGCCTCAGTCTTCGAAAACATCAACTACGGTGTCCCAAGCATGCAGACAAAAAACAATTATCTTGTTGCGATAGAAGTCACATGCCATACGGGTGGCTGGCGTCATTCAGTTCACGTCGCGGTGATCTAAGCCCGAGGACGTCACCATAATGGGATTAACCATACATGTTGCAATTAGCCAATTAGGAAAATGGCAAACGGGTATGCACGTGAACTTGTCTGCTTGAAACTCGCATGAAGTGCCATATATGCTATTATGTCATTATGATCACTGGGATGGTGGGGCTGGCTTGTATAGAATGCGCTTCGCACCTTAAAATTGTAAAGTGCTGCTTCAACACTGGGGCATTTCCACTCCTACTTTCTTTATTGCAGGAAATTCACTTGAGACTGTGGACAGTTTCACATACTTGGGTAGCACTATCTCATCAGTCCGTAATATTTCTGGTAAGGTATCACCGAGGATAGCAAAGGCATAAACTGCTTTTGCCTGCATCAGCTGTGACGTCAAAAGGACGTCCGATTGTCGCTTAAAAAAAGGTATATAATGCTTGTGTACGTTCTGTTTTGCTCTATGATTCAGAAACGTGACCTGTACGCAAAGATGTCAACAGACTCGCTGTGTTTGACTATCGATGTCTCCGCTCATTAGTCCACATTAGGTGGACTGATCGCGTGAGTAATACGACTGTCCACCGGTGTGTATTCTGAGACGTTCGGCAGGCGCGATCAATTCGTCAGCTAGACGCGTTGCATAGCCCGTCATGGTTGGTCCACGTATTCCGCATACCAGCTGAGCGTCTACCATACTGGGTATTGTATACGGAGACCATCAACAATTGAGTAAAATTGCGTGGTGGTCAAACGACAATGTGGTCGCGAAATATGAAAACCTCGATTGTTCCAATGAGCAAAATGGTTAGGTGTTGCCTGCCTGGCTAGGATCCTCGTGATCAGTTAGACCGCTGGTTGGAGAGGCTATCCGAGATGGCAGTGTGCCGTAATCAATGATATACCTAATTCCATACCATTTCTAGTTCTTCCGCGTAGTCTTCTTTTATTGCCACTATTTTTCAAATCTTTTCATTAACGTTTTCCTACGCTAGGATACGCCACGTAGCTGTTAATATGAGCGGCGACCCGAATCGCAGTACCTTCTGGTCAAGCTCAAGGCTAGCGATGATGATGATGACGATTACGGGGCACTATAACACCAAACAGCGACCACCAAGCCGAAAGTACATTTATTTTGTGCTGTTTACAGGTTTTAATCAATAAGACGTCCTATATCAACTATACATACCTCATGATTGTTCGCGGCTTTAGCAGTCGTTTTGGGTTTTGGGTAAGAACTTTCCGAAAAGATGCATCGGGCTCGAGTTACTCTCCTGATAGAACCCGTCAGCAGTGCAGTTTTGTCACGACCGAGATTCAAACTCCATGCCAAGACTTTATTTGACAATCGAGTTGACTGCTGTACTGATGACCCCATACACTGGGTACCCTCGCATTATCATGCGCACACACTCAACAACCCTTGTCTGTGAGTAATGTTGAGACCGTTCTATCTTTTTCACGCAAGATGCGGTAACCGTTACGTTAAATTCGGTCGACAACCCCACCGTCCAAACTCCACATGCGAGCTAACATCACTGAATTCAGTAAACTTGCCGAACAGTGTTTACATTACACAGATGGCCTGTACAAATGCGGAAATCGTGATCAAATGTGAGTGACGCGCAACTTATATCAGTCAAAACTTTGACTATTTAACAATAAACAATGATATGCGCTGCCAAGCAACAGACTATGCCACTTGCGGCATATGCATAGCACCAGGCTGCTCCGACCTGCAAAGAAGTTTAGAACACACAAGTAAGATTACGTAAGATATAATTTGCAGACATTTCGGTCGCTCTTCGGTCACGATACATGGACTATGATCAGTTAGCATGCACTAGTTCAAATAAGCGTAAAATGGGAATGTCATCGGTGGCAATGAAAATAGCACACAGAACCAGTTGCGTTCGAATGGGCCGTCATAAAGTCACAAGAATTTAAATCCTAAATAGGTCAAGTAAGGAATTACCGATGCAGACGAAATCAAACTTGGAATGAAGCACACGGAAATAAACGGAAGCTAATAGGTAGACAAGAGAAATAAATAAACTTACGTAAACGGCTTAACTAAAACATTCAGATAATAACACCGACCACTTAACAAAGAACATAATCTCACGTCTACAAACCCTTGACACCATGGTAGTGATACGTTAACTAACATTTGCTTCCGTACATACAGTGATGGTTTGTAACGGTGTATCGTAACAGCCTCAGCAAAAGGTAGACTATGCTTATCGGTTGGGCGACACAAACACACCAGAAGTTTTTTCCACTTGATTTTCATGCCCCGTTTCTCCCAAATGTAGACAGAGTAGTACATGAGCAAATCGCAAATATTGTTGAATTGGTCAAACCGAACTGAAGAAATTGAAACAATTCCAAGCACATAACCCAAAAAACTGGTGATCGACTACAGATTACAATTCCTCTTGCAAAAACTATAACAATGAGAGCATCTACTCAACAAAACATGAACACAATCGATCAATTATGTCAAGATGTCAGTCGGATACAAGCACGTTTTCTGCGACGTCCAAGTACAGCCACGTACTACCAAGTTAAGCAAAGATACGCGGAAGTTATTTACGTCGAAGAAAACCGACAAAATAAACTAGTTTGTGAAAATAAAAAGTAGAAGATTGTGTGGCGGGGCTGGGGGTGGCATACAAGCGACGAATGAATGATAAGCAGCAACAGCAACCGAAAAGACGGCAAATATTGAGAACGGCGGATCACCAATGACCATTTTATTCGAAAAAACATAGAAAACATGATAAATCGGAGATCATTAAGTTAGTTGGCACAACGGACGTGGACAGGAAGGGGTTTCTTCGCACCTTCATTTGCCAGCCGATCAGCCTCTTCGTTGCCTTGGATGCCCGAATGACCGGCAACGTAATGCTGTGAAACGGAAGCAGCAAATTAGCAAGCGATTGGTCAACAATGTAAAGCGCAGCAAAAACAGATTGATCAATTGTATTATGCCCAGCCACTAACAAAAGAAACAAGATTAAAAGGAACAAATCGAAGAAATGATAGTCTCAACAAGTCGATAAACAGTTCCGTCGTTTCCGAACAAATGAAACAGAACACGATAGGCACTGTGCTGACCTGTACAAACACGTACCAAAGGTCAGATGTACGCGGCCGTGTATCACATAGTCACTATAGCATGACGGTCAATAAAAGAGAAACCAGGAGATCCATGCCCGTATAAATTACTTGCGCAATTTATAACCAATTTCATCTTCTCAGAAATATGGCCTAGTTACCATGGGTTTGGCAACCAAGACAGTGCTAATCGGTCGAACTTCAAAGCCATACAATTAAACAGAACGCAGTTCAATAAGGTAGGCTGTGCTCTTGAAAAAACAGGGCATATAGTTTGATCAGCACATATTTCTGCTGCGATTCATCTACACAAATTTATACAGTTTAGGTGCAGAAACGATCACTTGGTCGATGACCGCTCGGTTCTGTGGCAGAGCAAAATGACGCTTGAATCTAGTAGAAAAATAATGTGTCCAATTTTTTTGGTCTATTAGATCAGTTGGATCTGAACTATGAGAAAAACAGAAAACGGACACTTTACACTGCCCAGCTTAATGGACATCAGGTGAAAAACGAGTTTTTTCAAGACATACTGTAAAGGGTGGCCGAAAAGTCAAAACGTTCGCAACCATGTGACACACGAGGTGGAAGAGTGCTGAATATGGTCGGACAGCTCAAACCTAAAGAGCAGGAGCAACCAGAAAATAAACGTATGATGCTAGAATTGTCAACCACCATTGACACCAGCGAGTTACTCAGAACGGACTGGCGGAAAGGAACTAACAGAACTCATGTTCACGCAAAACCAACAAATGCGTCCATTTCCCAGATAAATCAATCGGAGAAAAATAGAGTTCACGCCACTGAAACCTGAAAGAACATTTCAGAAAAGAACGCCACATAATAATTGAGCGCTAGAAACGGGATAACGATGGAAATAGCAGTTGCCATTACTGACCCATGACACTTCAACGCCAGAGTCCCGAGTAGCCTTCAACAGACGTTCAACCGGCTCGCGCAACTTAACGGGCTTTCCATCAAATAACCTCCAACCATTTTTCTCCCAAACGGGGCCCCACTCCGTCGCACACTGCTGTGTGAACTTACTGTCTGTGGCAATAACGATTCGTGGGATTCCTGCCTCCTTCGCTTGCCTGGCTGCAGTGATTGCTGCCTGGAAAGAAAGTGAGAAAATGGTTAACGTGAACAACTGTCCTGCTTAGCGCATGCTGAATGAACGCTAATACCGGAATTCATTGCTAATAGCTATTTTTCAACGATAACTTATTTCTGCCTTTCAAACTTAAATTTAAGTGTTGTGTAACAACTAGAAGACACTTACGATGATGCCAGTAAATAACAAATTCATAAATATTCGAATAAAAAAGTTAAATGGTGGAGCCGGATACTACTCCACACCTCAACGTACATCTCGAGTTCATTCGTACCACACTCGACAGACACACAAGCATAGCAGGGTATTTTTCGCAGTATCCCAGTGATAACGATCGTCAACAGCCAAATGCAATAGACGCTGTTAGAGAAGTCACTGACGGAACCGCCTTCAAGCGGCTAGAAGTCCACGAAATGGCACATCGACAAATAAATACAAAAGTATGACGAAACTAAAACAGTGGAAATTCATGAATAATCAAGTCTTAAGAATGCGGGCTCGCCACTGGTTGTGACACGCTGACATATCCAGGAGTACTTCCTGGCAGCGATTTGGACGGCTGCAAACGTCCCACTCTGACAGGCGGTACCCCCCAACCTTGTTTAGTGAGACCGTCAAGGTTTTCACAACCCACGATCACGCCAATGCGTGGCTGCCTTACATATTTCCTAACCAGCGGCAACCGCCCCCAATGATGCGCATGCAGCAGACGCTCCGTTGGCATAAGAAATACACGGCCCAACAAAAGTGGATCGTGCGGTTTTACCACCTCAAATATTGACCGCGAACTTGACTGTTCCAATATGCATCGACAAGCCGTCGGGTTGTTCATACAACCACCTTATTTCATAGAACCCAACTGACAAAGGTGACCGTGATCAAATACCGAGGGCTTGAATGCATGTTCTGCATGAATAGGCCACGTCTATGGCCCGGAGTAAGACAGAGTTCTCACATGCATTGCAAGTCTTCCCACTGGTTAACAGCCGGACGAATCTACAACGCTGTAAATGATGAAGGTCTCCGAATGGGGAATATGTCACTCTATATCCTCATACATGCAGCAACAGCAAATAACACGACTGTCTAGGGGGATTTAGCCAAACTGGGATCAGAAGTGACCTAGATAACGGTCTCTTTAGAGTCCTAAACAGCAGCAGACGGAGTCAGGCCCAGAATAACGCGACTGCTTCCACTGACTGAATTTGAATAGTCTGACAATGTGCGGTCCACACGGGACCACGTATGTCCCACGACAAATCTGGATATATATATATATATATATATATATATAAGAAAAGACAACAAGGTGCGAGTGCCACAATTATTTCACTGTTATTTGAAGCGCCCCCTGTATCATTAAACAGTAAGGGTAAAGTACTTAAGTCACCAAGTATAATAAAGGCACTCAATGATCATATGCATCATACTCCACAAAATCAAATACAGAAATAAGCATTAGGTCATTTAACATTGAACACACAGAAAAGAGAAGGGTGTATCTAAACAATAAGAAATTCCCCACATATGTGCTACTATTTTGAACCATATCTGGCAGCGTCCCCACCAAAGCTGTTCCAAATTCGTCAGTCCCCATATGAGAAAATGCATTCGGCCGGCGAAGGCAAGCATCACCACCAGCTGTTTTACGTCTCAGTGCATAATCACATACTTCGCGAACAAGGCTCTATGAGATAAGCGGTGAGTTGGCATAAGAAACATATGTGCAAGCCAACAAAATCGTACTGGGTACGGGGATATTTAGATTGACACCTTCGCATATTTTCTGTCTGACAGTATCACGGCTGACGTGGTAATTCTACTAAATAACAGCAATCATTCATAGGCAGCGACAATTAGAAGTGGATAATCGGTGAAGACGCACCGTTCGATGAGACCAGGGATTGCAGTTACAAGGCATAACAGAGTGGACGAAGAGACCCGCGTGGCCAACGAAAACCAGAAATGACTAGCGCACGGCATTACAAGTCGTAAGCACGTAGCAAAAAACGTTACGAAAACCCAAAACACACGAGGAACGAGGAAACCTTTCACCCTCAGTCGAGAATGTATTAAATCTCAAATTACTGATAACACTAAACAGGCGTCTGCGGATGTATGGATTTTGGTTGGACTTGAGGAATCTCACAATAACTGACGTGGTAAGAGTACAATAGGCCAACCAGAGGACAACGGAGGTGCGCGTGGCAAAACTGAATTGTGATGTAAAAAGATAAAATTCACAACGAAAAAGTGTTATTTGAATAAATCCCGAAAGACAAGTTATTTTGTGGAAAACAGGCTTCCCGACAGAATACAGAAGTTAGTTTGTAGAGAAGTTTGCTTGTTTGCCACTAAAGATGATGTAGACTGACAAATGTTATTGACCTTTGAAACGTGACTGTTTAACGTTTTACTTACACTTCTATCAGCGCCCATGCAACTACTCACGTGAGCAAAATAATTCTAACATGACACCATCAAGGAAGGACGCGGGCACAGACCTTTGCCAATCTTCAACGGGTACTTTAAATGTAGGAAGATAAGAGTACACTATATACCGAAGAATGGACATCATCCACCTGTTCTTTTCAACTAATTATGAAGCGCCGCAGATTTGAGCAATGTCAATGGCATAAACCAGCTGAATGATGGCTTTCCAATGCTGCTTCTAGGATGCTAGAGAGGAACTGTAGTGGTGCACACTTTTCTTGAATATTGTTGTTGATCGAAAATATGTCTGCTAAGGTCTATAGGCAACTACTCACCTTGATGTCCGTCTACATAGGGCTTGAATGAGTTTAACAAACTCACCAGGATTTTCATCCTTCAGAGGACAAGACCAAGGAACAGCGCTATCAACAAAATGGATCGTCACAAAACGCCAGAGAAGACAACCAACACTTAAAATCACAAATGAGTTTGCAAGCTAACACGAAAGATTGGTGAATCTCCTCAAATTTCATGCAACATGATGCTCTCTGTCTTATGAAATAACGACTCGTAAATGCTATGCATACTGCAAAGACTGCACAACAGTAAGAAGGCAACATTCGGCGAAGCTGCAACTACCAGGCAAGTCAGAATTACGAATAACCTCAACTTCTCCGAAGATGCATACAGACACCGGGTTTGTCACACAACATACCTCAATTTCAGCCCGGTTATTGGTCTGTTCTCCAGATAGTCTTTCTGAAACATTACTAAAAACAGTGAAGAAGATATTTGGATGACCAACCGAGGATCAGATGGGCCCCAGTATACACCGTAACCCGCCTGACGCAGTGAGTTTGGTCCGACACAGGCCCCGTCCGTGTACACGACAGGTAGGTCAGACATATTCGAATCTGATGGGATAAAGGAACAAATGAACTTTATCAGGCTGACAGAAGAACCATCGGAAAAGATTAGATAATCACTTCATCGTTTTAAATCACCCCAAAGACAAACATCCAATGTGAACATACTGTGAAAAAGAAGTGAACGATGAAAAAGTGATGGTGTTCAAAGAAAACGGTACCGAATGTGAACGTAAGAATAGTTCATGGATAAAAACCAAAAACATTAGGATATTTAGAAGGTGTGCCTCCTTCGGGGAGATGTTTTAGGAAAATCTGAAGGGGAAAATAGTGCCCATCCTTATATTCAATCCTAAACGGTATCATGTGTCTGGGGATGTTTAATAGACCAATGGAAGCACCATCCATATCAGATAAGCAAAAAAAGATAAATTCGCTCCGACAGATGCAACTGAGCCCCTAACCGTGACAATCGTAAGGTCTATTCATTTAATCATAGCGGCCTTCTTCACGTGCAAAGGGAATGTTTTCCACATATATGAGTCACGAGAATGATGTTATGAACGGTCGCTAATTATTCCGTTTATTTTACGGTGTGAGCAATTCTCTTTTTGTAGTCAAAACTACAAACACCAACACCGACAACGATACTTACCGTAGATAGTAATGCCTGCTAGCAAGAAAAGCATGGGAAAAGGAAAGGGCAGTCATCGTTTAGAGACGAATGCAGGAAATGGACGATAGTTCATGTAACCGAAATTTATACAAACTATCAAAACTATGATACTTATACCATGAAAACAAACGAAGCCGCATGTAGGTGTAAGACAGTATCTGCCACGCTTTCACTGCCCCAATTCACCAAGCGCCCTGACGTCACAAACAATTCAGTCAAATAGCGTAACATTCAGGCAATTGAATCATCCCCTGCAGTATTTTCAGTCAGGAACTAATTTGGAACGGTGAACCAGAGTTAGCAAATAGTAATAAACAGTGTGTCTGGCTTCCTAATACGTAACATAATCACTTAAATCTAACAGTTCACGGTGGGGACAATTGAATCTGCAGGAATGTCACTACCAAAACAAGTCCTTTGACTGTCTCGTTAGTTGCCAACTAATGCCAGTTAATGTGTGCTATGAAAAGCGCACGGTAATGATAAAATATATATCGATACATGTAACTCAACAAATTATTGGTAGTCATGTCCTGTAGTTTGGAGTAATACTGCTATCTATGGCCATACGAACATCACTAAATTCAAATACGAAACCTTCTGAAGCCAGAGATAGATCGGATATGATTAAAATGTGACAGTCTTATAAATGTGTTCGAACTTCTGTCATTTGTTATACAACCTAAGAGTACACAAACCAGTTCACACCCTCCAGCCTGTTACCAACCGCATACATATTAATCATTTTGACCTAACACGATGCTACAAAAGAGTTTGTAAGACAAATTATCTACCGCCGTCGTTTTTATTGGCTACCTTACTGGGTAGGAATATCTGATACAGCGCACTCTATTAATGTGACCACCTCACCACAGTAACCACTCTCGTAAAAGATATAAACATTCAACAGAGTACGCACAGTGTCAAGGAGTCACCCTCCTAATTCCCACAGAAGTTACTTTTTAATGCGCAACTCCCTGTAGCGGACACCAATGTAACAGTGTTTTTCCCGTTTGCCACCGTGTTTCAAGCTTATACCTGTTGTCATGCTGTCTGTAAATCCATGCGCGAAAAAAAGCAGTGGCAGTCACCTGAAGGATGAATATACACCAGGGATCCACATGTAACGCACACTTTAGCCAGTCTATTTTAAATTCATGTTTAGTTTCATCCCTCACTATGCCCTGTAAGGTCAAGTCTTGAGTAAACCCTGAGATGTGGACTAGCCCTTCATAATGAAAGGCTCGAACATATTCAGGACCTTAAGTTCGGCTCTGCTACAGATCGTCCACAGAAGGTTATGGTTGCAGAAGTACAAGTACGCATTGCAGACTCTACGATCAATGGCGACGTCGGTTCCGGCTGAACTACATCAAGTCATGTCAGATGGAACTAGCCAAGTGTACTTGATATGAGATATAAAGAAACGCCAGCACGAACTCCGCCACATCAACGTCAATAAAACGCACGTAGAATACAAGCGTCTAGAGCGGAAGGATAACTCTTCTCTTGTGTGTTACGTCACTGTTGTGTCAACAAAACCGTAAATATGACTAAATTGTTCAAAAAGAAATTTGATTATCGGAACGCTCGGCTCTTTAACCACTGAAATGGTTAACTCAACATAACCGGAGGAAGAAAATGCGAAAAATTAAATTATACTTCCATCTGAAATTACTGTGCAACAGTGCTGTATTCATAGATTCAAAATGACCCTAAAAAGGGAATTAAATGTTAAACACATTCGAGAAACGCTCAAAACAATCTGGGTGTTTGACCAACACAAAATCAACACACTGGCGAATAATGAAGTTTTGGAGCATTGTACCACAAGGCTAACTGCAGATTGAAAATCTGAGATTAGAATATACCCATTCTAACGACTCTTAAGTGCTCTGGTTAGAATCGGACTAATCCAACAACGTATACGATGGCTGGAAACATAATTTCGCAAAGGCTATGCTATAGATCACGCGTCATACCATAAAACAACGCCGTGCCACGGACGGACGGGAAGAAGACAGCAATACATTAGTGGTTCTCACTGATGTTTAGGTTATACAACCGTAAAAAAGCAAACTACAGAAAAAGAAGAGAAGAAAATGGAGGCAGAAGGGACCTAACTAATAAAAATAGTTTCATGCACATTCAAACATTCAGCATCAAGGTGCCTATACCTTGCAAACAAACAACCGAACTACAAATGAAAGTGAGGCGTCATCAGTAAGAAAGCTTTCCAACGGCTTTCACTGCTTCGTGTCATTAAGTACACTTACTTCAAAGACCACTCAGCCACACAACAACACTCACACCACTTAGCTCGATTAGCCGATCTCACCTACAGGCTCAGGCCACCGACCCTGTGAGTCATGAGGTCCCCAATCCAGGAGACAAACCCGATCTACAGTGGCCAACTCCCTGGAGAACGACTTTACCTCTCTAGGCCAGGTCACCATCCGTTCACTTCGTACCTTACAACAGTCGGCCGTTGTGTTATTCTCAATCCATTTATCAGTGGGCCGAGGTATTGGTAAAGTGTTCGATGTGGCAGAAGACTTGCTGGTATTCTTAGTACATAGCCCAGCCATCTTAGTCCGTGTACCATTGCGAAGAAGTTACTAATGCAGTCGTCAACAAAGAAATGGACCTAGGTAATGTGATAACCGCATACCTTGATGCAACTACTAAAACACACGTTTAATTATTGGAAAGCTCACATTTCGTGTTGCTAAGCAGTGTCAGGTAAGTTTGCAGTTGACAGTTCGACAGGTTATATACATTTCTGGAAGAGCTATTGCCAGAGGTGAATATCAAGCCTGTGCCCCATTGTTAACGGACGACACTGAAGAGTCAGAAAATGTTCAGTGTAGTTCTGTAAAAACAGGATCGATCTCGCGCCGATACAAGGAGCGTCCCTCGATTCCGTGGTTATTTCCTCTGGAGTACAGGAGGGCTTAGAAAGACTTATCAAAAAACCATAACATTCTTTAAACACTATCACCTAAACAGAAGTTTCCTCCAACTGGACAACACAGAGCCTCTTAAAGTCGCAGTTCAAGGTAGCCCCCCGGGACAGTACTGTCGTCATTTTTTAAGAAACCGAACTGCTTGTTGCTATTGATTAGTGATAGACGATGCTCCAGCTGTTTACGCATCCTTTCTGGACTATACCAAAAAACAAGCATACATACGCGGTTGTGAAGCTGACCTGATATCACCGTGACTATATATCACTCACAAGTGACAAGCAAGATTCTACAAGAAATAGCACCAACGAACAAAGACAGAGGTAGAACCTTGGTAACAAGGTGAATGCAAGCATGCCATTGACAATCTCATTTGGGCAGACCTCAGTTATCGGTTTACTCGATAGGTCTTTAAGGGTCCTCACACCTTGTGACTACGCTGCTTTCCTACAACTTCAGCACGGTGGGAATATGTGGACCAACCATTGCTGTAGACAAAGTGATGGATACAGCGGTCGCTAAACACAACAAACCCACCTACAACTTAGGCACCTGCAAGTCACGTTACCGCATCTTACAGCGGAATGAAGTGCACAGACATTATACATACTTTCATTCAGCTGAAAATGGACGTCATTTCCAACTCACACATGACAAAAAGTGCAGAGACAAAACGTACCTTCAACACTATCGCTGACATTACGTTCGTACCAATTTGTCCACTGTTGTTTCGGTAGTCGTATACATCAGACGTACTTCAACACTCGCATGGTTGTCGGGAGTTTCATAAAGCACCATCCTCAGGTCACTACTGTTCAAACTGTTCACTAGTGACTTGCCCGAACCCTCGTCATCCCGCTGTATTCTGTAAATGGATGACGAAGGGTTTTCTAAACGGGAGCAGATCCATTCAGCGGAAGGATGTTGTTTTTTGTGTGCACGAACTGTTTTCCACCTAACCTTGCCAAATACAAAGTTCTTCAGTTGCATACTCGATTCAGGAAACAGCATTATCTGAGAAATCATCCCTACTTGAAGCAATCATCATAGACATCAATACAACAGTGGTTCACACTGATGCTTAACTGCCACACAACCACGAAGAAGAGAAAGCAAACTCTGTATAGGAAAGGAGAAGGAAAAAAAGAGGAAAGGGAAGGGGACCTAACCACTAAAAAATAGCTACGTCTACATTCAAACGTACAACATCAACGCGCCTACACCTTGCAAACAAACAACCGAGCTGTAAGTGAAAGTAACGCGTCATCAACAAGGCAGCTTCTTTGCGGCCTTCGCTGTCCCGCGTCATTGAGTGCACTCACTTCACAGACAACCCGACCAAACAACGACAACATTCACGCCACTGAGCTCGGTTAACCACCATCTCATCTAACATCTCAAGCCACTTACTCTGTGAGTCGCGAGAGCTCCAGCCCGGAAGA
>JTDE01000130.1:9491-81317 GCA_014338405.1 Paragonimus skrjabini miyazakii
TTGTACCATGTCAAAATATATGCTCCGATCCTACTACTGAATAGCAGTTGTATGAGTAGTATGTTACGATCGCTCAACTCCACGGCATTAGTAATGCCAAGTTTAGATTTTTCGTTCGTAACAATCAGCAATCTCAATTGGTTAGTGGATCATCCGCTCTGCCTTCAGAAAATTAAGCCATAACATTCCCTTACCTCGTCTTTACTCCGGGTTTGTCACTGAATTGTATGCTGAATGCTTAGTGTGAATATTAGTTGGAATATAATTAGGGTTTTATCCATCAACCTATCTGGGATGAAATAGCATGTGGTCTTATTGTGGAGTACTTCTTGTCATACACTGTCAGTATCTCACTTGCCACCTATGGTCATGACGTCGGAATCTCAGTACTTCTATTTCCGAGAGACGAGGGTTTCAGATTCGCACTAGCCTACCTGGTGTCAAGTAACTAGACAACAGAAGCCCCCATTCACACGACTCCTGGTTTTAATCCCTCGACTTTAAACCGGGCACGTGATGTTAGAGTGGAATTGCAAGCACTGTATTTCAAGTCACTCAGTTATGCAAAGGCTTCCTTTAGCTTAAGTTACTTTGGCACGCTAATCATAGCCGGATGTCACTATCGACCTTAACTCAACCTGCTATATACAAACATATTTGCCCCTCTTATTAACGTGGTGTGAACTCACTAAGCCTGCAACCAGCCCGTAAACCCCCTTCATAAAGCTCAGTCGGTTAACCATTTCCATTGAAGTCAAGTCCATTGAAGCTGAGTAGGGAAGCCTGTCCAACTGGTCTTGTAATCGGCCGAGGTCTGATCAGGGATAAGTCTCCAGATGCACTTGTAAGGCATGCTCTGTGAAGAAAATCAAAAGGTTGAAATCGCGTGTCAAATTCGGTCACAATACCACAGGAACAGGTATAAGCATTGCCAGCACTGACAGTATCCACCATGTAAAAAAACGTCGATTGAAAACATTGGTACAAAATATCTTGAAACCCAGCGATTAGCTCAGAGTAACATTCGGTAATTATTTTCTTATGTGTTCACGATTAGCCACAAGCCGCTTCAAGTTCGGCACTTTTTACATTGGGAACCAATGTTTTATCTTGACCTTGAGCGGACTAACTGCTCTGTTCCTATTGAGTGAAGTTAACTGACGTGCGACTACCCCGCATATAAGTGTCCAGTCCACTCATGCGGGCATATGTACAAGTGTGTCACATAGAAACTCATCGTTTCCTGTTATGAGATTTTTAATGTGACCGACAGGAGACTGGATGGGTGAAGATAAAAGAGAATCGCCAATTTTTGTGAACAGTGACTCTTAATTATTACCTTTTGATCTCGTTTTTAATATTCGTCTTTATATGTGTTGGAGAAACCTAAAACCGAATCAGTTGGTATGACAGTTCTTGATATCCATCTCCAAGTCAACATTCCATGATATGCGTCCCTGTTTAAGCTTATCAGGTGCGATCGTTCAATAAAGAATAAACTTCCCTTTGGAATCACAACAAATTCGTGACATCATACAAAACACCGCCAAGATTACCAGTAGCTCTCAAAACACACAACAGCTTAACTCGGTGGAAGCTTGGGTCTCTTAAATACCTTATTCATCTAGATATAAGCAATTCGCTGGCATGAGTTAGCCCACACTATGCTCAGAATCACCCAAATCAGAAAGCTGGCAGTGTTACTACGGAGAAGATGATACCAGCAAATTAACACACCAACTGCTTTCCACTTCTACAAAATTATTCTTTCGAGCAGCAAACCGATACATGTGAGAACGCATTTACTGTTTATAAGATTGCCGAATTCAACCTTTTGATTTTCTTCACATAGCTTGCCTTGCAAGTGCATCTGAAGACTAATCCCTGATCAGCCCTCAGCTGATTACAAGACCAGTTGGACAGACTTCCCTACTCAGCTTCAATGGACTTGACTTGAATGGAAATGGTTAACCGACTGTGTATAGCAGGTTGAGTTAAGGTCGATAGTGACATCCGGCTATGATTAGAGTTAATTTGAATGAGTCACTTTGGTGACCTGTTGTCATGAGGTGTTTAGCAATCGATGATGTTGGGTTCCGAGCCGTCAGCGCACCAAGTTGAGGCTGGTGCGTCATCTGTTGTTTCAACCACTTTGGAATGTGTTCGGCGACTCTCTGAGATAGTTGTCGATCTGTTCTGCCTATGTAAACGTCACTGCAACTGCAAGTGAACTGGTAAACAACATTGGAGGCAGAAGAGTTTGGCAAGCTACATACGCGACTGCGAAGAACTGGTCATCTGGTGGTTTGAAATAGGCGTAACTGCGCCGCCGCATACGTTCGAGTTGGAGCAGACTTTAATTTGTGCTTTATGTCGTTGGCTAAGTGGTCACCTTTGAATGGCAAGCATAAGAAAACATCCTTCTTTCGAGCTGTCAGTATGGGCTCAGTGCTCTTCTTCACCGTATTATATGCCCCGATGAATTTGTCAGGGTATCCATTTGCCAGCAACGTTGGTCTCAGCAATTCCTGTTCCATCTGCAGTGAATCGATGGTGCAAATAAGCCTGGCTCTATGAAACAGTGTCTTAACCAAACCCCGTTTATATGCAATAGCAGTAAAGGTAGAAAACTGAAGATACTGACCACTCCATGTCGCTTTGAGGTGAACTGAGCGCTGTAACGTGCCATTCGCACGTCTAATAATGATTACGTCCAAAAAAGCTATACTACTGTTCGATTCTACCTCGTGAGATAAAGATAGGTTGGGGTGGATATTATTAAGGAAGTTGAAAAACAAATCAAAATGAGCAACATCAGTAAAAATCGAAATATTATCAACGTATGGTTTGTACAATCACCATTCGGTTATATTATCTGGAACTTGACGCCAAATCATTCCTGAGAAGATATCCGCTAGTGTTGGGCTTAACGGACTACCCATAACCACACCGTCTATCTGCTTGTAAGCAAATCCCTCAAACTTGAAACGAATGTTTTCTGTACATAACAAAATAAGATCTTTGAGGTTTTCAAGTGGAACACCTATACCACAGTTCTGACTGGAGATGAAATCACGTAAAAATCAACTGTCTCACGAAGGGGAACACTAGTAAAAAGAGAATCAACATCCACGGAATACATTACTTGGGTGCTCACCGAAGTGTTTTCTAGGATTTCAGCTAGTTCGAATGAGTCCTTCAAACAATGTGGGGATAAAACTTTACGGATGGGATCCGAAATATCCACTAGCCAACGAGCAACTTTATGGTAAGCAGAATTGTCCATGCACAAGATCGGACGTAAAGGTGTACCATCCTTGTGTGCTTTGGGAACACCTCTCAATTGGGGTGTTTCCGTGCCAACTGGTTTCCGTTGTCTATATTGAGCTTCAGATGTGTGTCCATGTAACAACAGTATCTGAAGTTGTCTTGCAACTGGCTTTTCCAACAACACGTTGTTTTCTGCTGTATGGTCGACTTCGAACTTTCTCTTGCATGTTTCACGTTTGCGACTGATGAGAGTACATGAAGTGTTAACATATCGCAATATGTCTTCTTTCTGCTCTAAAGAAGTGGTTATAGGGAACTTAATGTTTCAAATTTCTCAAGCAAAGACTCCCTGTTTCATAAGTGCGATCATTGGATCGGTTGCTGTTGTGTTTATCAGTTCACTTGCAGTTGCAGTGACGTTTACATAGGCAGAACAGATCGACAACTATCTCAGAGAGTCGCCGAACACATTCCGAAATGGTTGAAACAACAGATGACGCACCAGCCTCAACTTGTTGCACTGACGGCTCGAAACCCAACGTCATCGATTGCTAAACCTCTCATGACAACAGGTCACCAAATTGACCCATTAAACTCATTCAAGATACTGTGGCGCAATCGAAATCCGGAGCTATTAGTTTTCTGTGAAGCGATACTCATCCGAACTTACCAGCCGACGTTGTGTGCACAAAATTGATTGAAGCAACCTGTCGGGTTGCCATGGTCGTGATTACATAATACTTGGTGTGCTTGTATGCATGTCTAATCCCTGTCTGTCCTTATCTGTATGATGTATATTACTTGCATGTTTTACATTCACGACTGATGAGAGTAAATGAAATGTCAACATATCGAAATATGTCTTCTTTCTGCTCTAATGGAGTGGTTAAACGGAACTTAGTGGCTCAAATGCGTTGCAGTTTGCTTAATGAAATCTATGTGGTCAATACTCTTTATGATTATTCCGTGGGATCAAAGTGCTCCTTCGCAAACGTCGCAGTTTATATGCAAAGTTGTCTGATCGGATACAACAATTATTTGTGGTGCCTGTTCGATTCAAAAGGTACCGTTTACCTCGGTAGCACATCGCAGATAATAGTTTACACACAGGAAGATCACCCGTCCCTTTAAAAGTGATCTGAAACAACTCGATTTCTTTTTCGATGTTGACCTTCGTCAACTTCCAATCTGCAGCGCTGGATGGGAAATGTCAGTTAGGATTCTAGAAAATGTTGACCTTAAAAACATTCTAGCTTTTGTTACAATCAAATGACTATAAACTTAATTCTGTCTTTTGTGTTGTGTTTGCTTACTAGTAATTGATATCCCTTTCCATAGGCAATTCGATAGAGCAAAACGGCCTCGGACAACGTGCTAAAACGAGCTAGAACAGACTGCTGTGTTCAATAAAAACAACAAAACTGATGCAAGCAATAAGTAGCACTTTTGATAACGTTTTCTTTTTGAAGGTCCAAATATTCGAACTCAAAATATATCCTCGTAATTGAACTGCGAACCATTAGGAGTGAAACTGTATGAATGTAAGCTGCTAAACGATAGTCATCGTTTGAATGTAACAGGCAGTATATGCTAGAAGATGACATAAGGCCACTATTATTCGTAAGCCAAATTGTTGAACTATTTCTACGGACTCCCTGAATTTTCTTATCTTATGTGAGGCCAGTTAGCCGGTGATCATCACAGTCATCGCATTGAAACGTGGACCGCAGATCAAATCCCAGTTATTTCTGAGATGCAGTGCACTGAAGAATGAACTGCAACGAGAGTATAAGTTAACTAGGTCGCTCCTTTACAAAAGTAACTGAATAGAACATGTACGCAAGTGCAAGGCTGTCGTGAAGATAGATGTTGTTCATTTTGGTTGATCGAAATATCATTGCTTAGTTTGATAATAAATGCAAAGTCTACATTGCTAAATGGGTAAGTGAGGTCACTTACACCATATCGTGCGTTTTGAAAAGCATGTACACTATTTCTAAATACTCCATCTCAAGGCAACACTCTTCGACGGATTTCGTTTTTGTTTGAGCCCATAGGGTTATGATGGGGACTACACAGAAAACCATTCGCGTTGTTAACCAACTCGCGTACTCCCACGGCCACCAATTTTTCTAGCATCGTTCTTAACTCGAAAATGTACAGCTTACTGAGTTGTAACTTGTTTCCTATCCATCATAATCAGTTTTACCTTTTTCCGGGCTCACCATCAACAGCCCGTACTAATAGGGTTATAATTATGTTATAACTCAATCATATGCAAATTTCCCCATCAGAGGCAATACTCATAGAACTACTGACGTGCAGATAGGCGGTTCGGCTGATTATGTGAAGGGTTGACGGTTGACTCTCCGGTCGAACTTTTCTATCTGATGGAACCAGACAAGGATAAACCGGCCGCAGAATGTCGATTTATAGATGAATATCAAGAACTATTAAAAGCTACATTTCAAGCTCTTGTTGTCTTACCCGGTAAATGCTATAGTCATGTTCATCTGGTCTGCCTGAAAAAGGAGTTATAACCTAAATAGAATACTATTTCTGAAAACTCTTGCAATTAGAGCCATTTTTGAAAAGCGAATATTGTCGTGTAATCAGCTTGAAATATAGGGTTTGGTTATAATCAAACTTCTGTCCACATTTCCATTTTTTAATCGAACGATAAACAAGAATTCACTAACCTACCTGAATAACAAACGGATCGTTAACCGCAGTATAGTTTACTCGTTCGTGCATGAAAAACAAAGATAGTCATAAGATGAACCAACAATACATGATGATAAAGTGGTGGATGAAATTGATTTCATTGAAAATGTCAAACGATTATTTCAAATCAGCTAACGTGACTATTTCATTTAGCTACATCCCACTAAACGGACAGAACGCATCAAGTGGTTTGTTACCATTGATTGCAATTACAGTTGTCGGGAATGACTAGCAGGTTAATATCCCCCAGTACACACACTAAAGCTAACACACCATTCTGCTTATCTTCTCTTTGTCTCAAAGTATCAGGTAGGAAAGTTTCGGAAAAGAGGTTACAAAAGACAGAAAAAGTTTATTTACTAAACTGAAAGTTGAAGTGTTTTCAGCCGGAACGATTTATTGTGTTATCTCCTTTGTAAAGGTGCTTATATTAAGTGCGGTTTGACGATCAGTCATTTCACAACTTAGAACTTGACTATCAAAACAGCTGCAACTGGGTCTACGGGCTATGAGCGCATAAGGTGACTATAGCACACAACAGAACAACGGTTTACAACATAGTGGATAACGGAATGATGTATAACGGAGTATATACAATCAATTCAGAACTTTCTGGCCAACTCAACTACCCAAGGCTAACGCATGAAGACAGAAAGAACACTAGTATTCAAACAGAGCTTTGTTATGTAGCTCAGTCCGAAGACTACACGGTCACAAACTCATTCATAATTATACAAATCGTCATCAGCAACAAAGCCAGGTCAAACAGAATGGACAAGAGGAGAGCCCAGATAATACAGTGAGGTTCCAATCAGAAGATCAACGTGTAGGCGGGATACCAAAATTAGTATCGAAGTAACAAACATTCGTACCAGCTTTAAATATTACTTAAAATACTAATGTTTTACGCCACTTTCAAAGCAAATAAAACGATATTTTTGAGGAATTAGAGATGCCCTAGACAAAAGTCCGTCCAGTTGTAAATGACGATTACATCCACGATCAACTGAACGAAACTGGCAAAAGCTGACTGTCTGGTATGTGGTTTAGACAGAGGAACAGCACAACTGACCAATCATAAACAAGTAGTCCAACGTGAAAGTTCATGCAACTGTTGGAGTGGTGCATTGCCCCTAACTGCACTGTGTTTATGATTTCTCCGTTGTATTTCGAAAAGCTTACTTTAGAGGTCTTTTATCGAAAAGATCCCAGTTGTACTCTTCCTGTGGAGAGATTGCCGCTTAATAAACGTGTCAAAACAGCCGGAATAAAAGTGGAAAACCAGCGACACTGACACCCACTCATCCTGCAGCTTTATGTATACTCCAGAATTTTGACTCCAGTAGATTACGTTTGTTATTTTGAAAAATGGGAGTGAAATGGTATGTATCATGTTTACCGTTCTTAGCTCTTATAATGAGATGTGGTTGCATACAAAATGATGCGGTACGTTCCGCCAATGCTTTTTTGTCCTGGTTGTGGCGATCGGGAAATGGTCTGCCCTGAACGTTTTGCTTCTGTGGCACTGGTTTCTGATCTGTGGACGATGAAAAGCCGTTTGTGGTTGCACCAAGTATTCGGGCCTTAAACTCGAATTTTTTAGTGTTAATGTCATGTTCACTGATGTTGTCTCTCTCGAGTTTATAGTTCAATTGCGAAAGTGTAAGCCCCAATGTATAAAAGAAAATTTCTAAAGAGACACAAGGCTGGACGTACGGGACTAGAAGTATGTCTCCAGAAGATTCCCATGAGATGAATGTTAGGGAATCCATTTTTATGCTTGACCTCTATTCCGCCATGCTCCCTGAAGGCTTAGTGACCTCAACTACTATATTTAGTAACTTTCCTTCGTTTTTTTCCGAGAATGCTTGTAGGTCGCTATGAACTTTATGGATATCCTGTGATTTTCCTGCTTGAATCGCACATCGTTAGGGCGAAATAAAGTTGGTACTTGCGGCCGTCTTCTGGTTTGTTTTGGGAGTAATTAATGGGGACAGTCGCATTATTTTTGGGATCAAGATTTTCCGTGTTACTTAGTAGGAGGAGGAGATTCCCTGTCCTATCAAACTTATTACTACACCGTAGACAAACCAGCGTATTCCTCCGAGGTTTTACAACACTGATGTTGAGGTGGACTTTGCATAGAACATCACCCCAATTAAACTGCAAGCCGTTCGAAAATCCACTGTGGAAAAAGTAGCAAGCGGACTTTAAACGATCAAAACTAGTTATCATATAACTTCATCTTTGGCTGGTACCATTCTGTCGAAATTCACGGCGTTTTCTTGAATTAACTCCTAACCATTTGAACTGAAGCCTCCTGAATACATGTTACGAGTAATTGAGCCATAAAACCATAACCCATTAGTTGCTAATTTTGTCAAACCTCGAAGAGCACACTGCCTTACAAAGCTTTCACAGACTTGCAATGCCGAGGGTTTACAAATCAGCAGAATTCGCTTTGTCATACAAAGACCACTACATTGTCCAACTGATATACTTTCTGATGGCAACAACCTCTAGTGTGAATTGACTGATAAAATTAAACAAGTACATTATTTATTGATGACTTACCGAGAGTTGAATCTGATTGCGGTCTGCTGGCAGAAACTCATAACCCGCTGCCTGAAAAAGACAAGAATGGATTGTCACCTACACAGATACTCGATAGATGTAATTCACTCAACCTGGTAGCTACATTTTGGCTACCGGAGATTGTGGAGTGAGGTTGGAAATTATTCAGAAAACCTGATCTAAAGAAATATGCAACTTAGTGGACTTTATACCGGAACTCAAAGTAGTACGTAGGAACTTGCTTCTTCTTAATGTATTGTTACAATTCACGGTTGGCTTCCTGGTTGAAGAAGCAAAAGTTTCTTGTAGCTACAACGTAAAGCACCCGATTAACTTCATATTGTCTGCGGCCAAACTCGAAGAATTGCTATATTTCCTCACCAGTGGCATCCAGTTCAACGATAAAAGTTATTGATGACGTCTGTATGGTTTCAGTTACACATCAAGTGCTATCTGACTTCTTCACCAGGAGTGCGGGATATTCACGCATGCAACCACCCTTTTTGGTTGGCCCTTCCATCTTACGACCTTGAGTGATCAATCTTTCGATGTCATCGTTCGCATGAGCAACATCCAGGATACCAAGTTTTCCGGTACCATCCCCTGGTCGTTGATTTTCGCTCAGATATCACTCACATTCTACTCGGTGTTTGTTACTCCCGTGAACACAGATTTTTAAATGGTCATTGTAACACAGCCATCAAACAATCAATCTGCTTAAAAGTCAGATATTCAATCGCACGTCAGACTGAGTCTATTGCACTATGTCTGCCTGTCTGCCTTGTCGGTTGCATGTGCCTATAATAATCATCGTATTTTTGGACCCTCAACAGCCTTCTTGCTGATAACTGCTATACCCCATCATGAAAAGGAAAACAAAATGAGAATCGTTTCTTTCAACTCATCCCGATATTTATAATTACAGCACCGCCTGTCCAGTGAATTGAATTATGTCTCGCTGGCGTAGCTCAAGGTACATCAAAAGAGCGTCCAAGCATGCTAGAACACAACAAACTGGTTAACTTAATTAAAACTACCGCCCATTACCAATGGTAGAAGATAATTGTGTTGGGTAACGAACAGACGTTGTCCAAAAATTGGTTACAATTTTACTTGGATCTATAGTAGTTTTATATATTGCTACACAATATCAGTAGCATTACACTGGCAGGACAAGTAGTAGGCAATTGTTCTTCCCGATGCGTAATTCAGACAAACTGATCAACAATTGTGATTTTATAACTACGTACCAATAATCTTTCAACCTGTTGTTATGTGATGGTGGACCAAAAGGGTAAAAACATCTTTACGGCCGACACAATAGAAGTGTATTGTGAAAAGAGCAGGTGAGTATCACTTTTGATGTTTGTTCGTACAAACTACCGGTCTTCGGCATAAAAATCAGATGAAACCCGGCATTTTAAGAACCATAATTTGGAAGCATCTCCATCTAACATTTGCACTTAAAAGAGACACCTAAATGGAGTCAATAAAACGTCACCTAAACGACGCTGTCAAGGGAATGGATTCTATAGTGGCAAATTTATCCGAAATACAATATATAAAACAAGCTGTCTAATTTATTTAGCTTTCTCCAGATCTAACGTATATTGATCGTGCTGCGAGGCGTTTACCTGAATAACTTCGGGAACACTGTTCTATTTGTGTTTTCTTGTTGTCGGAAACAAATTGTAGTAAACCTCCAGTTACCTTGACCAAGCAGACTCTCCAAATCCAACAGAAACTTGTTCACCTCTCGAAGACTCAATTCGGTTAACAAGGGCTATTTAAACCCCGCCTCATTTCTGTTCCCGATGTCAGCAAGGAAGTGCCTGGCACGCTGCAACTCAACGAGTCTTTTGATTAGCATATAATCGTTAACTTCCCAGCCAGGAACCATTACCAGTACATGTACGAATCAAACGGAAGACATGTCCAAAGCAACTGAACGCCACATTCAACTCACCAAGCACGCAGTTTTCCGAAATGGCAAATAAGCGATGCTGGTGGTTTATGAGTCATCTCCTTGTGTGCACTCGTTTACTTGTTCCTGTGCAGCAGACTGCAATGGTCGAGCATTAAAACAGCATTCAAACCGACTCTGTGAACACTACCCAGATTGATTGGGTCAGAGTGAAACATGGTAACTCATCAACTCTATGGTCGCTCATCTGGTTGAAAGTGAGCACCAGGTGAACACTAATCAGGACTTCCAAGTGGTGTGCCGTGTGTCAGGTAACTCATCAACGACCGTCTGGATAAGACGACTTTATTGTCGAGGCTATCAAAAACAGGCTATTTGACGCAATATAATGGCATCAGAAGCGGTGTGTTTGAGCATTGCACCTACCATAGTCTCAATTCGACCGGATCGATGAACAACTTAAGTGATTAACTCAATGGAAGTGCGTAACGTTGTGGACTACTCAAGATATCATCTGCCGATTGACCAGTGTTCTTGTTTCTGTGCACTATGACCGAGCGATATCTCGGTCTGCATCTCTCACCTTTTTGTATAATTTTATTGGCCTGAAGATAAGTTAATGGAACCATGTGTTCTTTTCTATGTCATTATTTTGAACATGCTTGAAAGACAAACTCAAATATTGGTCTTTTATCGAAATGTAGAGCGACGCATTCGATGGTGGAGATATTTACTTAGTGATGAGTAGTTTGGCAGAGTTGATGATTTAGACAAGGCCTAAATACTCAGTAGTAACACAGGTTCAATGTTCACCAGTGGCGCTGGTGGATTCCAGCGTGAACTGCTCGAAGAATCCTGCCGAAACAGTCGATCCCGTCGATCATTCGTGGTGGTTCATATGATACAGTGGGACGGGCGTGACCGATCCGGAATGTGAAATTTTCGAGCTCCTGGCTTGGCTTCGTAGCTCAGATGGTAGGGTGCTTGCCACGTTTGGATATGCTGTTTCTGTCACTGGTTCGAATCCAGCCGAAGCCCTGACATTTTACAGTTCAGTCTCCTCTAGGTTCACTTCGCCCTACGAAATGTGTCCCAGGGGTTACCCACCTTAGTCGCACCGGTTTGTATTTTATGTGCACTTCATAATGCCGCCAGTGTAGCTTGCAGTCATAACCAGCAAGCGATCAAAGATTGAATTTGAATTGTGTAACAGGGTGTGCGCTGCTGTCTTGTTGGCGCCATTTTGGTTTTCGTTTGTATAAGTCGAGTGCATGGCTTACTGGGCCTTTGGCTCATGTTTGCTTGTGTTGTTTCCTTGTACAGGACTGTTGTTAGGACCTCTACTTCGGAAGAACGCTGTCACTCGATGTCTGCACATTGTCCTGTAGTTGGTTCACGAGAGTTATAAGCACCACATTAAAGGTGACCGGGCTGTATGTTACACTAGACAGACATCCCTGTACAAAATGATCGAAACTACGGCAGAATTAGCACATATTAAGTTGGCTTTAGACAGACGACAAGTGACTTGTACTGATGTCTCATCCATCTTTTCATGAATAATTAGTAGATTCCATTTTTATACCCCGATTGCAGGTAATCGGTTTCGCACATCCATGTTCGAGCCGGTTATAAACTTTCGTCTGTCGTGCTTGGAAGCGAAAAGATTATTGACCACACCACCATGGATTTCACAAAAACTGTTTAGTCACAATCGGTGTACGCAGTTATATATTTGTCAATGGAATGAGCTTTAACCACACAAGTAGTACATTGTATGAACTATCAATCAGTCCTTGGAAGAGCGCAGTTGAAATCTTGCGATTTTTTCTTGAGTTACCAGCCACAAAGTTTGATTGAATGTAAAACCTGCGAACATAAGTTTTTGAGTTATAGCAAGCAAAAATCCATCTGGCATCCAACAGTTGGAAAGGACGTGTCAGATAGGTTAGTAGAATTGATGCACTGGAAATGGTTGACGATAAGTAAGACTTGACTGACAGATGCATGCCGTGAAACATTGCATAACTGACCCCCTGGCGAGTTTCTGTAATATTAAACATCCGTATGACAATAAACAAGATCACGGTAATTAGAGTTTAACCGTTATGTTATCCGATAGTGATTAGTGCCCTAATGAGGGAGCGATTCTATCCTAGTGTACGTTCGCCAGGCAAGTCGTGCCAAATGCTTGAATAAAATATGTACTGTTTCCGTTAAAGGTTACATTGGAACAAGACAGGTCAACAAAATCTTCCTCTTTACAGTGCATAAAAGGACGTTGTTGTCCTTATTTTGTGAACTGAAACCCTAAAAGATGGCTTTCTTTAAATAAAATAGCCGTTCATTTACGAGTGACAAGTGTCCCACGGCTAACACTTGAGTCATTTTCATACATCCACTAACTCTGGTACTCATCGTCTGTAGGTTATAAGCCACCTCGTCGACTTAAACAGCCACTGGTTTATGTGACAATTACTTATTCCCTATTTTTGAACACGTATTTAAGTGCAAAACTTTTGACACCTAAAAATAGCAACTGGTCACGAAAAGAACAGGTGTCAGTTAGGTTGAAACAAACGTTTTTGCAGTTACCGTAATTACGTAAAATTGGAGACTTCGACTGCGTTCAAAGAAAGGCGATTAACTGCCGAATATAAATTTTAACTTATGGAATTAACTCTTCGTGTCTAACATATTGTTCTACGCTACAAGACGATTACTAGAAAAATGAACGAAATTGTCTATCTGTTAATTTTTGCTAACTAATACATTGAAAATAGATTCTCAACCTTTTGTTCGTCGGCAAGATCTGTACTGCATCATCACAGGTAATAGAAAGTTGTTATTTTATAACTTACCACCAAAAATTGAGCGTTTTGTTGGATAATTAAATAATAGATGAGTTGAATGAAGAAAACTGATATTTAATGTCATTTTCCGATACAGTCTTTTCCAGCTTTGTTAATGCGTGAGAAGTTTGATGAACAGGAGGTGAAGAGATGTCAACCATTTTATTTGCCATCCAGATAATGACGCTAAGTATCAGCTGAGGGTTGACCAGTCAGATGTCGGTTTAACATAGAGAATGGAGAAGAGATGAGCAGTTTTATCGTTAGACCTAAACCTATCGTTTATTAGTAAACCAGGTTGTGAACACACGTGATAACTAGTGGTACTCTTCTACTTTGCAACGTCGATGTAACTGTACTGACGGTTATTTATGCCGTAACTAACGTCCGCTCACTAAAGTCAGTCCCATGGGACTTTCTGAAGTCTGCGTTTCTGAATGTCACATAAACATTTTCCGACCAGATATTATAAGTAAGTTTACGGAACGCGGTTTCGTCTACCTTTTTCACGTCTTGTTTTATCTTTACTCAATTGGATATCTTTCAAATTAGTAAATGTCATAGGCAAAATGTTATTCAAATTTTAAATTATACGCAGAAACGTAAGGAACTACTACTGTGCGTATTAGGGATAGTCATTCTATATAATCTAGTTCGGAGAACCATCCTTAGACTGAATAAGTTGTATGATCAAGCGAAGTCATAGTGAGCTTGTAGTCCCCAATGTAAATCGACAAGTTGAAGATACGTCAACGCGATCGACGTCAATGAATATATTCGTGTCTAGAATTGGAACGAACTGAGAGAAGGATCGCTGTTCGTCGTACTATCACTTTCGCCATGTGTGAATGATACTTTTGTTAATAACAAACGTTCATATGTATAAAGATTGATAATTGTGTTGTGCTCGTTTACGGAGACGACTGCCTGCACTGAACTAGCCAAACGTTTGGTTCGTAGTTAGTTATTTGGAAACACATCAATTTGGAACAATTGCTAAACAGATCTACAGGGAAAATCACTGCATGCAACCAGAGCTGTTTTCGTGACAAACAACGCATTCATGCGAGGTCTGATGCTGTCAAAGCGTTGGTAGTGTCAAAACGGTTTTCCGATTTCCTGGTTTACTGTGCAACATAATCACACTAACTGTTGTCGAGAGGATGCCACATAATTTGTCGAAATGCATTTGCTGGTAGGGAAACCAGCTTGTTCGCATTTGAAATCTGTTAAACAAAAGTCCGAATGAAGCAGGACAACCGATGGTGTTTCATGTAAAACTGACAGTTCGTGTTACTGACATGATCAGTCGTGAACGAGTCATACTATGAGAACTAACTGATGCAAAGTTTTAGAAGATGAGATGAACAGCTGTGGAAAACTTGATTTCCTCAGAATGAGAAGCAAGAAAGCCGACTGTCAGTAGTCATTAGAGAGAGCATCCGTTCCTGGATTAGCCTGTCTCAAAACCGAGGCCACAGGGCGTCGATCCATAGCATACATCACAAATAGTTTGCAAATGCAATACTTGAGAGTTCACTCACAAATCACGTGTCCAGTACAAACCAGAAGGAATAAGACCAAGAGATGTGTAGCTGGAGGCCTCTGTGGTCTAACCGGTCAATCCTGACTAACCAGATGGTAGACCAGCACCAAGATGAAACCCTGCACTCTTGGCAAAAGAACGGCTGAGGTTGCAATGTTAAAATCAGTGATGGATGTGAGATACGCAGTGTAAATGTCAAGAATTACTTCACAGACCACAGACCAACTGTTGTTATTTGATATAAAAAGCGAGGCACACTGACGGCGACCCGTGCAAAAACAGAACTCTGCAAAAGACTATCATCAAACTCGGTTGAGGCCATATTAGCAGTGTGTTGTTTATTCCATCACCGTGACCTCTTCATATTTTAAACAGTCAAATTCTTAGAGAGGATAAATGTTCCAAACCTCGAGCTTCGTAGTCAATCCCCTCACCGGCTCAAATTTGAAGGTCAACGTTTTCTACTATGCACGTCGGAATTGATTAGCATGTTACTGAAATTCCGTGCGTTAAATTTTGGCACTTTCTACTAGTTCGAATTTCTCGCTTGCATAAATACGTTCCTCAAGACGTTCATACGGGTTAATCATCCACTATCATAAATACATAAATCTATGATTGTTTTTCTAGTGTAACAGACGTATACAAGTTCATATTTTAGAGCAGCCAGTAACCTGAAAACGTTTTCCACACTTTTGGTAGAGAGACGTATATGATTTGGCACGACCACGTTTACAGGGTATAAGCCAGTATTTTACAGTTCAGTAAAAAGTAAACCGTTTCACAACTAAGGAGTGCAGATGTCCCAATACCAGGTGGAATTATCGAGTGGTTGCTCGGAAATCAGCCCACATACAAAACTAGGTTTATTTCAATTTGAACATCACCCACAACTGATCGCAACTGTCGCATTCCCATAGACTTTCCAGTCGGCCCTTTTCGAAAAGAAGCACTAGACTCGAGTTTCGCTCTCATTAGAGCTCGTCAGTAGTGTGTATCATCGCCACCGCCGGGACTTGAACCACGGACACGCTGTTCATGAGGCAACCGTGTTTACCACTGCGCCATTGACTTCACGTTAGGCACGACCGAATTATCATATGTGAACGCTCAACCACTTTCGCTTGTGAGTAAGATTTGATTGAGTCATCAGTTGACAGAAATGAGGTTAATCGCGATTCCTCTGTCTGAATGAAGTTGAAAAGAAAATTGCGAACTCACATTTGATTCCCTATCACAACAAATGTTTCACTAATTGTTCAACAATGTTTACTGTGTTCTTCCAAACGTCCTCTGCAACTGATTGTTGATTTGTCGGTTTTTCCAGGATTCTACTCCTTATCAAAGATCTTCACCACTCAGATTCTGTTCTTGCCATAATCACATGCCGCGTTTAGAGCAGATAAAAACAGGACGATTGTTTTCCACGACATTTAACTAATCTAGACAAGTATTGTGTGCACTGTCAAGACTGCAACAAACTCGGTATGCTTACCACGGGCATCTACCGTCGGAATTTGCCATTTTTTTCCAGAAGCTTTGTATTGTTGCCGCCGACTAATTTATTATGTAAGTGGTTGTCATTTTCACACAACTGCCGAACCTCATCGGATGTATCCTGTTCATAGGTTCTGTGTTGAGCTGAACAGAACATCATTGGTCCATTTTAAAAATTTATGATAAACTTGTATTGTTTTCCATGCTGGTGAACAATCCAAAATCTGGTGTGCTCTGCGTGACCGTCTGGTTGCTGATAAGGAATGACAGTAGTGGTTCTTGAGTGTCCCTTTGTCCTGGCTAAAGTCACGAAGCAATGCGGCAACAGACCTTAAAACGTTTGGTATTTTTTCTTGAAAATTATATATGTATATATCCATATGTTTTTATATATGGGCAATGCAATGTATTGTCATATATATATATAAACTTTTCACTCTTCCATCACCGACTTAGTCGCATCAGTTAAAGTCAAATTTTAAGAACATCTGCTGGGTAATGAAAACCGCAAACATACCAAGGCCACAATGACTGGCGCGCTCATATCACAAAGATCAAATAATATTTTTAGTAGCAAAAAGAAATACGCTTTGGAATCATCAATAACGGATAAAAATGCCCCCGACCTATCTTCCGATAGAGACATTGCTACAAAAGAGAAATGACTGCATCGCAAAGGTTCAAGATTTCTCCAGTGAACAAACGGCCTATATGGAACTGTAGAGGAATAGTGATCTAATCAAACCCTCATGTTATAAATAAAACAGAAAACTGTTAATCCATTAAAAAGCAACGCAAAATCCATGGCAGCAGCTCAATCCCACCAAGAATCCTATTCCGGAATTTCATGGACTGTTTAGACTTCAAAAAGAAAATACATCCTTGAAACCGACCATTTCAACCAAAGAAGCCCCAATATGTGTGGTAGCAAGATTCCTTCAAAAGCTACCGCAGCGGATAATGAGAAACAGTCTATCACATGTACGCTGTGCCCACGACTTATTCGACAATCTACGGGACCTGAAGTAAGGAAGAGGGGAAATAATGTTATTGTTCGATATTTGGTCGCGGTTCACTAGAATCTCGAACAAACTGACATTAAACGCACTGGTCGATATACAACAAGACAACGTGTAATGGTAACAACACATGGCTTTGTCCATAGCCGACAGAGTACATCCAGCATACCATTGTACAGAAACCTAGTTATGCATTGAAGTCATTTTATATCAGTAACAGCCAGTTGCTCCAGCGGAATCATTGTTATCAGAACCGATTGCTAAAGCCCTCTTACAATTCTTTGAAAGAACGTCGTTCCAGGGGTGTAGTTCAACAGTGTGACTACAGCATGCAGAAAGCACATTTGTTATCACTAAGCGTATGCAGATCGACAGTTTCCATGTGGTCATTACCAACGTATTACCAGACCTTCAGTTCACCAAAGAAGCAGAAACCCGTTAATGGTATTCCTGAATGTGCTATTATTGAGGTAATCCGATGAAACCATACTGACGACCGCATACGGCAAGCCAACAGCTACTGTTATTGTACTGCCGTTTACTGGCAACCATCCGATCACATACAGAAGGAGTTGTGTTGGAACTACATTTCGTTGAGAAGCCAGTCACTACAATACAGTTGAACTAGAAAATACGAAAGAGAACACCTCCATAACTTACTTCTGTCTAACGGCTACCACAGACCATAGATAATCGCGTACATCGGAACCCACCGAATAGTGTTTTTATAATCTAGTAAAGACGAAAGATAATCGGGGGTGGACGAATTCAATATAGGAAAATCCGGAGTCGGAATCGCTGACAGGCCAACAAACAGTTTCCGAAATAATGTTTGTATATTTAAGGATCCGGTTGAGGGGCACCAGCGAGTGAATGTATTATATTCTATCCCGTGTCAAGATTGTGACCAGACCTACGTAGGCGAAATTGGCAAACTGATGAGACCATAGGAACTGGTAGTACCATCTTGCACAACGGGTCTTCAAATTTCGTTCTTCAATCTGAAGACACGTCTACACAAGCATCACTAAGCACTGAGACGGTCAGACCAGAAACTCTACTTTTGGCAGCAGTGTGCAACCACAGGTCACGAGGTCAAACTGGTGGACGTACAAGTGAACGGACTGGCGTAAATAAGACGAGGGAGACTAGACCCTGAATCAATTTTCTCTCATAGTGCTTTCCGCGAACACCAATCTCGAAACCTATTGCAACCCACAAATAGGACGAAGAGCGGTATGCAAACCAACATGCTGACGAACAGGTAACTTATCTGTAATTTTCCCATAAACATTTTGCTTGACACCGGGCCCTAGTATGGATTTGATACGTCAAAATAAACATCCGTCACTGTGTGTCCGTTTTTTACATTTATTCTAACATAGGCATATATTCATACTTGGCCAGGAGTCATTTCAACGGTTCGGTCGATGCGGTCTATATTATGCACACATAACACCACCTACGACTTGGAACGTACATACAAGATGCTCAATATATACATGTAAACCTACAGTCTCTTGCCGATTCCCCACTGGTCGGGACTCATCCGAAAGAAACGCGCATCAAACAAGCCCGATTTCATCCTTCCAGCATCAAGCTGATTACAACACAACGCCACGCTTATTAAGTGGGTATCGAGAACAAAGCAAACGGAGGAAGAAATGGTCGTTATCGGTTTCAGGTTGGTTCAATTCAGGGAACATTGTTTGACAACATTTATAGTGTTGACTGTCTGGACTAACATATTTTGGTCTACTCCGTGCAAGAATGCTCAATCAGAGGAGATTTAGCGTTATACTGAGCGCTTTCAGGCAAACGTAGTAGGACAGCATACCTGAATAAGTCCTTAATGTCATATTGGAAAAACACTGACACTGTTGTTATCGTGTGCCTGTGATACGCAAACACAAACTATCATGGCGCCAACGATTCCGGCTGCCAGTCGCGTGGTCATAAGTTCCAATCCCGGCTAAACTAAATGTTTCTGTCTGGCGGTGAACCAAATATTTGACAGCAGGCAATAAAGATAGTGTGATTTATAGCATCAGAATAGCTAGTTGTACACTAATGGTCCAGTCCAGGAATCAGCTGACCAAACATTTTGATTCGCAAGCCAGTTAAAAGTCATGCCAAGTATTTTAATTTACTCATGTAAAATGATGATCGCCGGACCTATAACTGCATAAATATGGACTTCTTTTCGTTCAGTGGTGGTCGCAGTTCCAAGCTATCATCTTAATGCCAAGTAGCATGTATTACACGCAGTGGGAGACAGCTAAAAATCGTAATTTGAGCAGACAAATGTTACCCAAGAAGATGGGATTCAAATTTCGCAGTAGCGGATGCACTTACTGATAAACAGTACATGCATTTCATTGATGTTTCATTAGAGTTCCGTGTGGAGGCAAAGTGTTGAAATTTGACCAAATTGTCTGTAGATTTGTTAGACGAAACACTTTTGATTTTTCACATCTCCAAATTTGTTTTTCCCAAATATTAGCGCATAATAATATCTGTCTACTTCTGTGGATAATGAAACTTTGGAGATCACCGGCGTATGCATAGTGGGTTCCAAGGACAATGAGTGGTGACATAACCCTGTCCTTGTTACCGAAATGTCATAGTAGGTGCAGGGACTATTAACGTGAGGATCATTTACACATACACAGATGGACTCCGACTTGCCTGCATCGAGCTTGCTAGACCATCCTGGCTTTGAGTTTAAAAGTCATCGGTTTTATGATCTTGTACACGTCTGCAATTTCCATTTGCGGAGACCTGTCTTCCTCCCCATCAGATACCGTTTGCATCTTTCCAAAGTGGTGACTAGTGCACCGCACAAGACTATCAATCGGAATCGTCTGCTTCGCCGGAGTCGGGTGTGTTGGTGTGAACCTCTTGGCTGATCAGTATGCCATTAACCGGCTTATTTTGATATTTATTCCGGACGTAAACAAAAATTCCCACTTATGGGTACCCGTTGTAACTAGATTAGAATTGTGACAAGTCACTTTTAGAAGACGAACTGAATTCAGGCCAACGGTAATGTGTAAGATGCCCTGCATCATTAAAATTTGTCCACTTATCATCGATTACTTTTGTATAATTAACTTGCGCATCATACAGTAGGAATAGACAAGCAGTAGGGCAAAATCAATTTAGTCATGTCTGAGGCAGACAGGCAGTTTACCAAGGTGGAAGCAATAGTTATATAGTGTGCAAGGTAAGTTCGCAAACGAAAGCAGTGAGAAGTGAACGAATTGTCATTGCGCTAGATATCACACGTACTACTGCTGACCTTTTTCAACGATATTGATACATTTCGGACACAGTTGGCTTCCATACTGTTCATTCTAGTCAGAACAGATGTAGCTTCTGGAATCTTTGACAAGGTTTGAATGTGAAAATCGAGGTAGGCCAGAGTGTGTGGGTTAAGGATGACAAGGGATGTGTTTAGAACATTCCGCTATCTAAGTCGTTTGGCGAGGAGCCTGTAAGTGCACAACCGTCATCTCTTTGATCGGTCATCTCCAAAACATCTGAGATTTGAATAACCGAGGAAAGCTTGATGCCAACGGATACGTATCTCATTACAAGATGATGTTCCACTTCCTAGCATAGAGCAACACATCGAACATCGATAGTGACCCATCTTATCCTATAATGTAGCAAACGATCTGTGTTACCATTTTCAACTTCTGTATACAGATCATGAATCGTTTATGTAACCCTAATAGCCGTTTGAGAATGACCTAGCAACCGTTTGTTAAGGTGGCTTCTAGTAAATTCATCATGAACCTGGAGAAAATAGCCAATGAGTGGTAGCGCTTAATTCAGCCGGCTTTACCAACCATGCTTTTTATTACCGAATGCCTTTTCGTCTGGATATAACAGATAGTAACTAGAAACAAAGGTAGACTAACGAATCAGTATTTGTGATGCTCAGAGGTAGAGACAAGCTTGAAAATGAAGCTGGTAAGGTTGTTCTGGTCTGTAAGCTACATTTTGCTGCTGTCGATATTGTGATGGAAATCCCAAGGTCAGAAAGCTTGTCTCACTCAAAGAATTTCATGATACGGATTGAAATTTACAATTAACATTACAATTGTTCATCTACTATGTTAACTTCGAAAACAAATATTTTTTATTAACTCAACAGCTAAGAAACAATGCACCTTCCAATGTTCCCATAGCACCACCACTTGAATAGTTTGTTAAATTAAAAATTGAAAAAGCATATAACGCAATCACTCATGGCATTCACGTACTGTGCACAAATGTCAGAAAGCTCATTAACCCAGTTAAACGAAAATCGTGAAAATACCAAACTTGGTTATAACAGCTATTTCGTTTAACTACTCTTCAGTTAGATATGATTGCGCCAAAAATATGTAGATGACGGTACACAACCATAAAAAAACAGAATTTTAGTTATAATGAGTGATCGATTGCACGCAAGGTGCAAATTGTTTTTGGAGATTTCGGATGGCAAAACGCTGAGCTTAGTGATAATTTCTTTAATGTAGTGCGACATAGTACTGCAGAGAAGAAGTTGTGACAATACTATTCTGTTTCACTAGGAATATCAGGTTGTTACTTGAATGGATTAAGACGACACAGCAACATGTTCTTCTTTCTATGTACTTGTTTTGACTTCTCTGTCTTCGATCAACGTTCAGTCTACCCCGGAGAGCGTCTGGAGAGCAATCACACTCTTAGACAGATTACGTGTTAATTCATACATTCCTGATGACCAGGAATATCTTTCGTTTCAAGCACGACGTACGTTGCACCGGCATAAAGCATTCCAGTTGACCTTTGTGAACTTCTTATTGTCACGGCAATAATCGAAAACTCTTACAACAGAATTTGCTTCTCAGATTCTGTTGTCAAAGCTAACACACTCTTTAGATTGCTTCACCAAATATCTTTGTCAGGATCGATTTTGCTAAGTAAATACAACGACTTCAGTCACCGCTATCCAAGAAAACAGAAACTAACTACTATCACGTCAGTGCACTTAACATAACAGTTCACTCGACAAAGGACAGTGGCCATCTACCGAAATTGTGGAGGTGAAATAAGTCAGGAGAAATGCAATTTATTTGTTTTAATTGACCTGGCACAGTAACCAGAAGGAGAAACATGTTCATCACATTTGAGTGTGTGTTACTGAACTTGTTAGTTGAAAGAATAAGACAGGTCCGTGCGCGGAATGATCGTGTGGATGAATCTTGGAATTGGTCAATTTTACAACATAACACTCACTAAAAAGTAATATAGAAGATCACCGTAGAACAAGACATTCACTCGGAGAAGTAATCACTTTGGGATAAAATAGACAGTCCATCTAATAGCAGGTATATTTACCTTATATGTGTTAACACATCACGGTTGGTGCGCTCAATTTATAAAACATTCGTTTTCATTAAACTCTGTATGCACGTCTAGGGTTAAGATCTACCAATGTCCTGAGGTCAGCCAATCGGTGACACCACACTTTGCACTTTGCAGATAAGTTGGTGTGTACAGGAGTTCATAAGTGAAAGTCAGGTCTCCATGATGGTCTTTGTCTTACACTGAGAAGTGATCACAGGATGATGCCTCCTCTTAAGGGAGGTTATCTGTAGATAAATGTTTTCACAACCCGCCTATGAATACTTTTAATAAGTTTGCACAGACCGTTTGAAGCAAAATCTACATATGGATTTCACATCATTACTGAGCCAGCATTAATGCAAATCATCCAGCGATAAAACGTGTAGCTTCACTCGCACAGACTGCAGCACCCATACTCTGAAAAGCAGTCATCTTTCGGTATTGTTTATGTAATTGACTCGGATCCAGAAGCCACCAGTGGCTTCAGACAAATTAAAGCAGCCCGTCAGATGCACTTCAATTCACAGTTAAGGGCTACATTGGTATATCAACACACGTTAGTCAGGTTTTCTTTTCTACTCTAATCATAAAATTGATGTTTAGGAACACAGAGTTTAAAGGCCGAGACCCGGGTAAATGGAAAGACTCGTTTGCGACTGTTCTGAGAAATAACACAAAATTCATTACACACATTCATTATGACCTTGTTGGTGAATGAGCTTTGCTGATAATGAAACCTGAAATTGTTCGTCGGCGTCTATTTGGGTAACCGGAGTATCTTTTTGAGTTTCTAGCCTCTCAGGGAACGTGCTGCATGATATCCACGAGCTTCTGTAGCTTCTGATGCAAGCACAAAAATAGTGGTGTACATAGTGTGATGTGATGTAGCACGCGAGTGGTACCAATCAGTGCAATATGGGTGTCATCAATAGTTTAGATCAATTCTTGAAATTCATTGCGTCTAGTTCAACGCCTGTAGTTATTGCCGAATGTTCCTGTAACTAATGTGTGCTAACGAACGATCATGTCGATTTGGACTAATCGGAATTGTCACTGGTTTCTATCTTCGTTTGACTTAATGAGCTTTCGTGGTGGATGGTTAGTCAAGCTTAATCGGCATGAGTTAACTTGCGTGAGCTGAGCAAACGAAGGTGTTTCAGCAAGCTTTCACTAACGAGATCCTGTCTACCAGAACTGCTCGAATTGTATATAATCTTCATTATGGATTATTTATTGAGTACTGACTGATCTTCCTGCATTCGACATCCAACATATGCTTATAACATGTATGGTAGAGCCATGTATGAGTTCTGCTTCACCAAACTTATAACTGTCAAAATGTATCGTTACTTATCCTGAATGGTTCATCTTTTGCGTCTCTTCGACTTCTCACGTGACACGTGCGTCCTCTCATTACCCTTATGAAAATGATTGAAGGTGCTACCAAACCTAGCACTGCTTTTCATATGACACGATCTACTTTTTCCGTAACTTGTCTATAAAGTTGCATTATAATTGAAGGTCAATATAGCCTAGGAAATGCACTGGGATTGTCGGTTGTTAGAGAAAACTTACTTTATGTATGTACATCTGATTCTTTGTTGGATAGTTTTAGCAGAGCATGGACTGAACGGATAGAACAAAAGTTTCCGGAAAAAAATATTTATCACCCATATGAACACACGCGATTGAAGCGAGATGAGACTTATAAACAGAATGGTAAGTATTGTTCACACATTGCAATAATATGTGGAACAAGCGCACCTCAACAGACACCGACTTATGTTAGGGGTTGTAGTCCGCTATAATGGTGTTCAGATAGCCATGCTGATTTGTGACTTTGACTAGCAACGTGAATATACTTATTTAGTTTACGTTTAAAATAACCTGTCAGTGAAGGTTTTATTACAGGTTCACATCTCGGTATTTCCGACTCGCCATAGGTGAACAACAGACTTCTCAGCATTCTAAGCCATTCTTCAGGTGTGGTTTTAGATGCAGTGATTCAAGCCTAAACTAGACGTGTGTTTTAATGAATACGACAGTTAAAACAACATCAGGTTGATGAGAATAAGATTAATTCTGATATTTCGAAAGTACTTAATGTATAATAGGGTTCAGACATTCTTTCTCGTTCTAGAATGGTCCTAAACTCTGACTCTAATGCAGTGTAACTACATCCAGGTACTGGACATCGAGAAAGGGTATAAAGACGACGTCGCCCTAATCTGTAACCACAAGGGGGAAACCCAGAACGTCTCGTGCAGACTAGAGGCTTCTAATTGTCAGCTGGTGTGATAATTACACTTTCTAAGTGCAGCGTGCTGCTGCAAGATTAGCGTAACAGTGCGCCTGTTCTCACGGTTGATACTGAGCCGTTGGAAATGATCAAGAGGGCAATATGAATTTAGAGATGAACCAGCGTTAATAGGATTCTTAAGAGTATGACACCTGGCACACTCAAGGTTTGGATAGTGTTTGCCAACCTACGCTAACGTTGAGGTTGTTATAGTCTGTCTTTTCTTAAAATGGCAATGTATATAATGTGACATTAATATTATTAATAGTATTTGGGCATGAAACCTGCCCAGAATGAGAAAGGGCTGTTCATAAAGTATCAGTTTTCTGTCATCGATGTCTCCAAAGAATTAGCTCGTCAGGTATGACAAATTCGCTGACATTTCTCCGGGACTTGACTACGATTTACGAATGGCAACTAAACGCTTCATATGCATTCGTTGATATTAACTAAAGTTATCATCAGTTAATAAAATGGTTATGTGAGACCTTCAGCAGCAGTCCGTTGGTATAGTTTGTGTGCAAACATTATAAATTTGGGGACCACATACCAATTTTTTTAGGCTACTCATCGACTGTTATTTTTTACAGCCATTATTAGTAGTATGTGGAAGAGTTAAGAACTTCAAACCATTAGGGAACTGGTCAATATTAGCTTTAGTATACCTGCAAACAGACTGCCGTTTGAAAATAATAACAAACTGGTTCAAATTTAGTGTACCGACAAACATTACTTGTAGTGGATGTCAGTTCTGTCCACCTCTTGTGTTATCGCATCTTCTTCCTACTAAGAGAAACAAGTACGTCTTGTTCTTTCAGGTTAGTCACTGTCAGTTGTCAAAGGTCTCTTGGCTGGAAAGTAAACCATCCACAAACTAATTCACTTCCCACGTTTCATGCCTTAACCGATTTCCACCTCAAGGGATTGGCCTCATCGACACTTAACGGCAGACCACTCTGTTCGTCCATTACAGTGAATCAGGACTTCAAAATACTCAACTAGGTTAGTCCTTCATCAGAGGCGGATCACTAGCATAGATTAACTACAAAATACATACGAAGAGAAAGCGGCAACTAAATGTGAGCAATATTTTGGCTATCTAGAACACTTTGTCGATCAGCTACATGTCAGTGACAGTCAGCATAAGTTAACCAGTTAAGCTTGCAATAAAATTCGGAATTTTGACCGACTGCAGACTGGTCCTTTCGATTAGAACCTCGAAGGGCTATTTGGGAATAGGCATAATAACTGCTCCATGAATTCGATGTTAAATTGCGCACAGGTAGAAATCTCAGTATCAATCCAGTGTTGCTATACGATGTACGTTCGGTGAAGTAGAAGTTAACTCTGGGCTTCCGCACTCTACGGCGCGAATCCTTCCATCACGAGGTCAACTTGTTAGTGACTAGAGAACAGTCTTAAGTGGCAATACGACTCTTGGTTGTAGTGAACTGTTTATTTACAAATGGAAACGAATTGACTAACAGACAAACTACGAGTGTTGTGTGCAAATGTTGGTGCACTTTTAATGTTCTTTGTGCAGATACGTTGGTTTGATGGGTTAGTACAGAGCGCTGAAATAAACAGAATTCCAGGAAACTCGTCAACGTTCATGCTACAGTAATGGTAGTTTCTAAAGTAACCTTGCCTACGATGGGTAACCCAAGAGGTTTTTGAAACTAAATATCTAAGTGAAAATTACGACGCTATTAATGACGACTACAGAAGAAACGTGGAAATCTTAGGTACCTGTAACCGCTTCTTCGTGGCATAAACACATATTGCGATATGCCAGCGTTTTACTTATTCTCATCCGTCACAAAATGTACACAGGCGAACTACGGGCATCTGAAAGATAGAGCATTCACGGGATGGACGAATATATTCACAAAAACTATTGATTACGCAAGTCTGTTGCAAGCCGGTAGGTGGCTTCAACCACATTCATGCACACTACGCCGACCCTATCAATATACGGAGACGGACTGCGACTATTCGGTAAGATTGCCTCGGCAAATGTGGTCAATCTTGAAATGAACACAGGCAATAACACGCTGACAGGGTTGACGGAGTCACCGACGATTTTATTCACTCAAACGGTAGTACTCTGCGAATTTAGTAATCTGTACGGGATATTTCAGGTCCTTTATCAGTCAGTGAATTACATTGAGCACATGCCGATGAAAAAGTTCCAGTATTTTATTCAAATTATTTCAACTACATACGTTATTTCACTATGCCCAGTTATAATTTGGTTCTATAAACACGTGGAGGTTTGAAAGTCGCGCAGATGCATTTATACGCATCGTGCATACCGTGCTCTTTCCTATGTTGCCTCTTAGGGTTTGCTACAAGTGGGGGAGCCTGTGAAGTTACAACTGACTTTTAAACGTTCTAGATAAAAACAGCTACGAACGAAGTTGAAGTACAGACAAACAATAACTATAACTTGTCCATATTTAATGTGGTTCTTAGCTACGAATTCCTGCATGTTAGTGACAAATTACGTCATTGTTGATGAATGCGATCAAGTCTTGTTTTCGGATAATTTAAGCTGTCATTTTTGGCAACGCTGTTAGAGCGTTACTCTGAAATTAGGCGTATTTAATATTTCCTGGTAGTATGTTCCGAGTGACTAACTACCATAAAACGCACGCTAGATCGCATGCTGTAATTTGCAAGCTAAAGCAACGCACAAAATTGTGACTAATATACAGTGTATTGTGGTGCTCTGTTTGGGTATCCACGCATACTACGTTCGTATGCGACTCGTTCGTGATTTCTGCAAAAATCCCATTCATTAACATTGCTAGTCTTGTTGGTTTGTGTGAGTTTCACTTTGTTGTTTAAATTATTCTTTACACTTTTATGGTGGATCAAAGCTTCTTGCCAACTGGTGTTGACTCAATAAGTTAACAGTAAAGCAATCGGTTAGCGGTCAACGCAGCTTGCATGCAATTAAAAACTATAGAAATCAATAAAAAAAAATTTTCAACAGATCTGTTTTCGGTAGATCCTAATCATGGACCAGTGAAATTATATGTAAACTTAAGAAAACTCTAAAAAGTTCTTGATCAAGAAAACAGGAACAACATGTTTGGATAAAACACACGAACGAATTTGTTGTGATTGCAATCACAAATGAGGTGGGTTTTATAAATCATTGTTCATTGAGATGGGTTGTAGGGAAGGGGACAAATTGTCGCGTATGTTATATATACGTGATTGCTTATGTTACTCGAAGAATGTAAGCGAATTGTGTTGGAACCCTCACATACGGTTGACGCAGTCGGATTGCGATCATTTCGGTTAAAAACATGATGTATCACTTGATGTTTCTTGATGCGGTGGCCGGGACATTGTAAACTATAAGAAACGTACAAAGTATAGCTTGTCAACTATAACTTTCTATTTGATTTGACGAGAAGTTGATGTTCTTACTCCAAATGACTGATAAAGAATCACGTGACATCACATGACAGCAATAACTGCCTAGTTAACGACATGTTGTCACTTCCCCGTCTTTCTGATCCAGGATAACTTGATGGATATTGTGCTATATTTTAAAAGCAGACTTGAAGGTTTAAAAATGAAACAAACAAAATAGGAAGACACTAGGATAAGACAATCTGTGCTTCCAGCGGTTAGTTAAAGTGGAAGAGTTTGAAATATAAACAAAATTATTGTCTTGAAATCTTTCCAGATACCCTCAAAAACTGATCACAATAAATGGTGCGATCGAAATGGCTGCCAATAACTCATATCTTACTATAGTATTTGGGGCAAACAGACACTATCATCGGCAGTATCACCCTGCGTTCAGCGTCTGCAACGGTGGCTTACGGTCCCAATTACCAATTTCACACTCTTAGTTATCTTACCGGAGTGCCGCGAACCAACCTTGGTGGATTCGTTCGTTCTAAACTTATCTGCCCGTGAGTTTCTCAGTCGTATGTTCACTGAAACCTCCAATCAGCAGAAATTAGAATGGTGAATACTAAATAAGATTAGCTGCACTTAACAGACCACCACGAAAAGTTAAGCTGATGTTCTACCGTCACCTGGATGGCCAAACGCATTTTTTGAAGCCAAGGATCTCGAATTGCCTTAGAAATCCTGCTTGAATTATGGATAATAAGGAGATGACATTGGTTTGTTTGCGATACAAGTTTTTTTTCGTGACACATGAATAACAGCATACTGATGTACACCAATGGTAAAGGAGTCAGAGTTCATCTTTGATTTGTGTCAATAACAAACCCATTTTCACAACCTGCAAACCGACTGGTCCAATTCAGACGAATTAACTTGAATAAAAACTGTCTGCCCGTCCGTGTTGTTGCATTGAAAAGCTACTTTGGAGAAGTCAGTTGTCAGTTTGTTTTTTGTGTGACGGTTTATATATGCGGTTAATCGCTAAGCTTGATGTAGGTGTGACGCTTGGTCATGGCCAGAGTGAATTCTGCCTAGGTGAGGTCTGTATTTTAACACTATGAGAAGGGTTTTATTCAATTTACTAGCTCCTTATAGAAAAGTGTTCCACAAGCTTTGATACAGATCACCCTAAATCCTACAGTAGCTCATAGTACCATTAGAATGAACCAAAGTAGCAAATTGATGAACAGATAAGACGGTATGGTTCAGTTGCGTATGTAGTACAATCGTATTTTACACAGTCAATTAATGCAAACTTTGTATTTAGAAAAATGTGAACACGTTGTCATAAGTTTGTCTGAGACTGGAAGATTTGTCGACAGGAAAAGAAGTACGCAACTAAATGAACCGATCTTGGATGATTGAACAAGTTTAGCAATGGCAACTTCCCGTCATTAACAACAACCGTATTACTAGTGATATAAGCAGTGATGCCCGTACGGATAATGGCTTCGAGTTTACGTCCAGGATCTAACGAGAAGTACTTCATGATGAACCAGAAACCGAGCAAATAGAACCAGCTCTTGAAAAGACAACTAATCATGATGGAGACTTGGCCTTCCATGGTAAACTGGTTCATTTGAAAGGGGACCTATATTCGTCTGTCTGAAGCAAAACTGAACTTCTGAAATATTTTTTATAAATGATGGGACTTCAAAATGCGATAAAAAGCAAGATAATTCAAGTCGTTGAGTGAGCCGCAAAGGATGAGTAGTGAAAAGATGACTGGAGCACGATTAACTGGTGAGTTAGTTAAAATTTATTCTCTGGGATGCTGAAAGCTATATAGTAAGCACAACATTCAGTTGGTATCTTCCTTACCACGAATTGTCTTTACTCATAATCATCTGGGGTTTCAAAGGTTCCCACTGGTCTTGTTGCCTTGTCCGGATCTATTCGAGTTAGCTTATGCGGATGTTCAACTGATCTAACCTCGATTACCGTAGTCCACGAACTGACACATGCTTTATCATTTGGGTGGCTGGCCTGCTACACTTACATTCTCGACAGGTAATGTTTGGTAGCTGAATACAACCACGTTTTAAAGTATCAGTATTTGCCCACTGTCAATTTCTCGAAAGCAGTACAAAATTTTGTTTAAATATAACGAAGTTGACTAGATGTGAATTAAATTAGAGAAGCATCGTGAATATTTACCACCAAGTAGTAAGCGGAAAGAGTTGTTAAGGTACCTGATGTCTGCCTTGCCTCCTGACACATTTTGTCACGTTCGACGAGAGTTTAAGTACCACTTGACATTGGAGTGCGTTCACTCAAAACACCGGCGATGTCAGTCACTCCGAATTCATTTGTAAGTGGTCGTAAGTGAAGTGGATTGTGCGCCGCCATTAGCGCAAATGTCTTAAGCCATTGAACAACCAAATAGGAGGAGGTTGAAGACAAACCGTGACTACTGTTCAAATTTTGTAGTATGCACGGAATGACCATAAGTTTCAGATTATCGTTCAACACCACGGAATAATTTAAGAGACACTTTTACTGCTAAAACAGATAGAGATGCTATGCTAAGGAAGAAATTCCCTGGGAGGAAATGGTTGTTCAAATCCATCGATGGATGTTGTTTATTCACGAACGTAACCAGCTGTTGCACAGTGTCGATCAAAAAATCAAAGGACCTAGCTTATTATGCACTAGTAATCAGTCTGTTCTCAATGAACATCCTCTTAACAGCTAGAGGTTTACACTGAAAACTAGCCACTCGGCAAGTGAAACGGGATGAAATGGGCGCAGGAGAAGAGCTTGCTGAACTTCACTTGTTTTTAAGGCGAAATAATCCAGTAGTCCGTCTTGACATCAAGGTTTCTAACTAGAATACTGGTTACTTTTAACTCAAAGAACACCAGCTGTAAAATAAACGTTGTATCAAAACACTGCCGTGGGAGATAGACACTAAGCAAGATGATACAGTTTTCAGAAGTAAGCGTCAATTGTTGCATTTAGAACGCTAAGTTTGGGCAGCACAGAGTTCACATAGTTCTTCCGTTTGATAGTTCACCAATACGCAGTCGGTCAGCGGAGGTCACCTTGGCTGATGAGTGTAGAATTCGTCACTGGCTGGCTTGTAGTAATTGCTACCTCATGATAGAAGAAATAAACTGACTTAAAATTTCAGTGGAGATATTTCCATATAGAATGATGATGCTATCCTTAACATATTGGGAAGAAAGCAATGTTCAAGCAACATGACAGTAAAGTTTGTACTACAAAGCATTTCAACTTTGTACGGCGCCGATTTCCAAAAGTTCATACTTCGAATATCCGAAGATTTTTTCGGAATACACGCTCTAAACCGATGCAGCACAATTTCCCTTCTTCGTAGGTCACTTAGGGCATTTTATCAGTTGATGCTCTGCGTGGACGGAATGAATAGACTACACAGCAAATCGATGTACTAACAAAGAATCATAGGCATCCTTCATTTCTTAGACATGTGCTTAAACGGGATCAAAACCAATAACCACAAGCCGTTAATAGTCTGTCAACCAGTCTTCGTTGTCACTCCGATGGCAGAAAGTACCACACTCAATACCAACACAATTGCCAAATTTTGCCCTAATGTGTGTAATGAGGGATTTTCTAGTGGTGGGCTCTTTAAAGACAAGAGGTAGAAGGAACAACAAATGTCCTATGAAAAACCGTCAATCAATAAAGCCCTTTGGGTAAGTAAGTCAGAGTGACAGCGCGTTCAGCCCACATCAGTGAATCACTCGCTGTTTAGTCTGTAAGCTTCATGATAAATTTGATATGAAACAATTGAACTCGCAGATATCTGCATTAACAAGTCGTTATTGTTTATCTGTTAAGTTGACCAAAATATCCACTTGTAAGCAATACAAATTGTTTGCCTTTCGCATGACGTTATCCATTTAGTGATCTAAACAATTAAACATTATGGGCTTCGCCTATGGTTTTAACTAAAAACCACGGGACTAGGAAACATGATCTGTATGCGCCACTTGCTACCAACTGTAAGTGGTTGTCCTTATGAGAAATGCTTTATAGTTAGTCTTTTTGCATGAAATTTAAATGTGTACATCGAGGTGAAAATTGGATGTAAATCAGATGTTTCTTCAAATGACATCTTAAACTGTAATATTGAAATGAGAATACTAGAACGGCTACACTCTTTGGATATGTTTGACAGAATGACTAATAAACGTACTTCACCAACTTGAATCACGTGGTCCGAGTGATTCCAAGTACCAGTTGGGTAGACATGCGCGTAAATATGTGTTGCACAAAAACAACAGGAAGATCGACTAGTTTTTAATGCGTATGCACTTGGGAACTCTGCTCATTTGTAGCGTGAATTAGTGAAACGTATCACTGGATGAATTAGTAGGATGTATAGTCCAGTGAAATTCTTTAACAAATCTTCGGGTTGAATCTGAAGAAAACAAGAACATTGCATCAAGTAATTTTATACTGTTGCAATTTTTACTTATTTCACATCTGCGATAGCTTATCGTGATAAACGAGTCCTGCATAAATATTCTTCCTTCTAGTCGTTATTGGAATATTTACTCAAAATGACCTCAACCACTGTTATTCGTACGTTTGCTTGCTTGTGACAAACGGTAAAACGTTTAATTGTTTATCGAAAATATGGACGGTTACATAATGCCTGATGTACTATTCCATTGGTTAATGCAACTTTCAACTCGCTATTCACGAATGTTGAGGTCACTCAAATATAAATGTAATTAACGCACTGTTTGGAGCAGTGAGAATAGCTACAGTAAGAATGAAGAATCTTTCATAGCAAAGACCAGCAAGATATTCTCAACTGAAACGTTCATGATAAAACACAAATATAAACATTTTCCGTTTGAATACACCATAAAACAACCAAACGTTGTAATTACTTTATAAAACAAAAACAGAAAATAACCACAGTATTCCAAGTCATAGCACTCGTAAAATACATACGTCATGTTGCATTTGCAAATTTAAATGGATGTATGTTATCAGGTTTTAATCAAGTCAAACTCAAGCAAGTTGCTATGCAAAATTAAGTAAACTTTAGGAACACCATCGTATACTTCGTTTACCAATTCGCTAAGCTGCACTCTTGAACTGGGGAGCACTAATGTATCCCTAAACATATACCACACAGCTTGGTGTAAAAGTTTCACAGAACTTTTCAAAATTTCGGGATAAAATTTCCCCCATTACCTGGAATAGGTTAAATTGTGATATGCACCTGGAAACGCACCGGAACTTGTAGAATAGAATTCTGAGTCAATCACTGAAAGGGCTGTCGTCGGTTAGCGAAGGGATGAAAAAACGGTGGAATTTACTGTTGTAATTTGTTTGGTCTTCGCCAAGTTGGTGCGCGTAGTCTAACATAAACTAACTGTGTATGTATAACAATGAGAAAAATGTAGAACTTTACTAAATGAATATCTTTTGCGAGGATTTCTTTGCCGAATCCTGCCAAAATATCTTTCTGAGAAATAAATCACAAGGTAGTGTGTGTTAAGGAAGTCCTGAAAATTTGAGCATAAGAAGGCTGGGTGTCCAATACGTTTGCAAGGTTTCTTGTGTACTATCCGTAGATTAAAGTCAGTTATCAGCAATCCACCAACACTATACCACATTAAACTATCAGGATAACGGCCCTAAATGTGCAAATAGAGCTGATGAGCTTGACTGATGACGTATCAGCCAGTTGCGGAATATATCTTTCCTGGTATAGAAGACTAAATTACGTGTGTTACTGAAGCCAACCTTTTGGTCCATCTCGAGGCTGTGCACAAAGAACGAATAGTTCAACATTAGGCTCTCTGATGCAAATGTAGTGTGGACGATGGATCTGCCGTTTCATCTAGGATGTTTGATGCTGAAAACACTTTAATGCGTCAGACACCAACAATCTTTACTTCGACATTGTCCTTGTCAACCAATTATGTCCAATGAACGAAATTGCTGAGGTCTTTTGGTCGGCATAATAGTTTCGAGAACTTGATGGCAACCAGCTCGATATACGGTATATTTGATCAATTTTCTCATATACTGCACATTATAGATGTTGCAGTTCCAGAAGATATGCTCATTGTTGGCTTATTTCAAACCAGACTTGTCAATACCAAACCAGTATAGACCTTCAAGTTTAGCACTGCCAAACTGTCGGAGATCTTCAAATATCCCAACTATTCTAGAGAACATATCTGAGTAAGTCCACTGCAAGTACTATCGTCAAATATTTATTTCTGAAGGAGGCATTGAATACTTTTAGGTTTTTCGACTTTACAACACTGATTCATGAGTTAAAGTCGGTACTTAGAGGCGTACGAGGGGATTACGGTAAACTACTGACTGTGTGATCATACCAAACAGCCTTAGTGGGGGAACACATTTCCTGAAACATTTCATTGACTTGGCTAGCATAAACACGTACTAAATACGTTCTGCAGTTTTGGATGGAATAATGACCGCCTCCTTTTAATATGAAGTAAAAATGCTCAAGAGATAGCAAACCGCTCCACGGGTATACTCGAGATTCAAGCTCAAACAGGTCAACAGTGTTTCTGTTCGACCGCAAAAGGGAATGGCTATGAATTGGATCCGTATCACAAACGCTGGGCTCATAACAATTGGTCAGCCAGCATTGTAAATATAGCAAACACATCAAACCGACGTAGATTAGTTGAAAACTAACACTCAAGTTTGCTTCATAGGCAATGGTTTCAGCAACAGGTTTTCATTATTTCTCAATTGTCAGCGTTGTTCAAGGGTGATTGGTGCCAAATTCGTTGAATGCACATGTCCGTTCAAAACAAATTAAGGAGTTCGTTCTGACGTGGGTGAAAAGCAATTAACAACGAGAAAAAAGTTTGCATTTTTGTAAAATTCGCCAACTAAATAAAAAGGATACAGAAATCACCACTAGATGCTCAGCAGAAACGAACAATATACCTTACACTGGGGCGAATTTTGATCACATGGACTTTATATAGGGTCAATGGTACAGCATTCATCAACAACGAACAACCAGGGATGAAAGAAATATATTTTGCGTGTGTGAAATAAAACCGGCTTGAAATAGTAGGTTTCCGTTTTAACCGACCAAAAATATGCTTTCATGGATGTTGACTTTAACCGTTTATGAAAATAAAAATCTGTTTCATGAAGACTGTTATATCTTCCACAATGTTTGTTCCCCGAGTCACCAGACCATTTTCAGTGAAGTGATTTCCTTCATTTGAGTGGGGTCGTTCTTAAACCGCATTAATGGGTTATTGAAAACCCAGAGCGACTTGAAGAGAAGCGAAAGCGGTTTGTTTAAAGCGTTTAACTGAAAATGTATTCTTACAAAGAAGGCAGAAGTTATCATAAATTTCAACAGGGACGCTGGCGGTGATTTAGGAATGAACATTTTTATCGAAAGGATATCGTTTTAAGGTTGGCATGTTTAACACTGCTGAAGGAAATACTGTTTTTCTGTTAAGCTGTCCCTCCGCAAATCGTCAGTACATAAGGTGCTCCAATGTATCACAAATCTACCTTTCGTAAACATGCTCTTAACCTGCTTGGTATGCAACAGATAATTCAAGGTGGTGAAAACTGATTCCAATCCAAAACGGTCGACACGAAACCCATAGCAGTCCTTGCGTGGCAGCGTGGAGAGAACAATGTAACGTAGCAAATAGGTTCATTTGCTTTACGGTAAATTAAAACATTCCTCGTTTTCTTCTTTTTTAACTAGTATGACAGAACATATCCAGAATGATTGACAATGACCTTTCCGGAAAGATAGTTCAGACTGAATTGCATTTGTATCAGGCTTGTGTAAGTAACGTTTGGGAAGATCCGCGTTATTTTGCGTCGACTTTGAGTCAGTCAGAAGATCTGTCTGACTTGAGTTCAGGCAGTTGCATTTGAATAGACACAGTTAAATGCGGCCAAAATGAGGTTGTACTAAGCCGTAAAATCACGCGGCGAATGATACAAACGTATTGCGAATAAAGTTCGATGAAGTAGAACGAAAGTTGGCCAACAAAATTGTTTATGGGAATGCGAAAGAAGAGATTAAGTCTCACATTACTCATTATTAAACATAGCTTTTGGTCATCTTCAAATGCAACAATCCCTCAACAGTATAGACCTCAGAGTTTTGAGTAGCGTTACATATGTAAAACTAGACATTGGCCGTAAAACAGAACTGCTGCCAGCACGATACACTGTATAGCTTCAGACATTTTCGCCTCACGTGTGTAGCAATTGTTCTAAACTAAAATGACGCAGTGCTCATTTTTTAACCTGAAAAAGGCATACTTATAAGAATGTTTAGTAGAAGGCTACCCGCAGTTAATCCCAGATTTGTCAATCGAACGGACTTCTTGTTGGTTGTTCGGGAATATGAAACTTATTGCAGTTTTCACTCACGTTAAACTTTATTGTTTGCGCATATGCAGTCTGGGTTTAGCAATTAAATTCCAGTTCGCATGTTTGTGAACTGATTGCTTTCTCTACAGGATCGGATAAATCAATTTGCTTTTCAATGCGAAAGCTAGCGAAGGCAAAACGCAACGTATGAACACCAAAATATGTATTGTTGTGCAACAATAAAGCTTGGCAAATAACAACGCGAGTAGTTAAATATCATGAGAAAGATTTTTGTTGAAACTTTCGGAACACTGAAATAACTACCCCGGCACATAGAATTTTTGTTTGAGCACGGAATTGTAACAAGTAAACGGGTAATTTCAAACCATTGGTCCAAGGTTACTTCCTACTAATAATACTTCTAGAATGCAATTGCAAATGTGGCTGGAATTCGACAAATAAACGACGTTTCACCATCTACTGTCGAACATTAATTATCTGATAGACTCATGCAACGTGATTCAAACAAACTTAATTCTGAAGGGTTTTGGAATGAAAATGATGCCACTGAAAGTATACAGAGTTGATTGTATCGATTTAACATTCACAACTTACGGTCTATTATGTGTCACATTAAGTTAGCAAGTATGTATTACTGGTTCAAAACGGTGCATCGCTTGATTGCACACTACTTATAGAAGTGATCGTGTGGTTCATTACTCGCGTACAAAACAAAAACACTCTGAAGTTAAGCAAAGAACGTGTTTCACTTATAGCAGACATAGTCATTTAAACCTACTGGTTGTTTCTTGACAGTTTGACATAGTCTGTAACCCAGTTTGACTTTTCTACTCAACCTGTCTGAACCTTCACAATAAGGGTGAAAAAATGGGAGAACTTAATCAAATATCTTGGACTATTCAGTTTACCTCACTGTATACTCACTTTCATTATGCAGCTTTATACCTGAATGGTCCACTGTGTGCTTGCATTGGGATATGAAATTCGTGCTGACTACCTTAGTAATTGGAGCATTACTCACATGTGGAAATGCTTTTAAGAACTAATTTAGTCGGAATGAATTTGACATCGTATGGCAAACATGTGTTAACCTATCAATGGTAAGAGTAGATATCACAACTCTAATACATTTTCCCCATTGAACAAAAATCAGAAACGGCCAAATGTGTTACGCCTCATTTGAAATTCTGCTCAGCAGGGGGTCAGTGTAAAAAGAGAATTGAGTCACAATGATTCATTCATTTGTTTTACACAGTTAAACTTTTATGGGTATCCAAATCTTAATTTTCTTGTATGCACAAAGCAAAGATGCGGATATGCGCCGTCAGTCACCTTCTGATAAACCGGGTCCTGGAAAGAAATACAGGTTATGCAAGTATGCACATCACACGTTGATAGCTAGGAGTATTCCTACATCACTGAACGTTATTCGGTAACTTCAGTGCCACGTAAACGAATGAAGTCATAACAAGACAAGTGGCAGCAGTGATAACCAGCAAAGTATTAGACAGCGGTTTTAAGCTTGCTGAGTTCATTTGGCCCGGTCCACGCTTAGGATTCGGGTCCACTATCCGTTACTTATTGGACACTTTTCTAGACGGTGAGCCTTTGGCGGTTTAATAACGTGCGTTTGATTATTCGGCTTGCTTTTTGTTATGGAAAGTTTAAGCAATCACCACATTACCGATAACAAACTGGATCAGTTACTTGCAGAAAGGTTTTTCGACCGTCTGTGAGATTGTAATGGATGCCTACCTATTTGTAGGCCACTCACAGAAACGGCTGATCGCTTCCATTTAAGCAGGACAGAAGGCGAGCCACCTAAGTCCAGTAAACTCATATCGCACTACCACAAACAGGAAACTGTCCAAATGACAAGGTCAAACCGCAGTTCGGTTAACTTTCTAAATATGACGGGTATGAGAAACGGAAGCTGTGTACTTCAAACGAGTACTGTCAGTGTTGATGGTTTTAATGGGAAATAATGGGATTGAAGATTACTATCCATTCAGTGAGAATAACCAATCATATATGCGGTTGCTGTTGGGTTGGGTACGGTGTAACTATCTTTGAACGAGGCAATTTCTACCAACACTCCTTCAACCAGAATGAACAAACCCTGTGTTCCTTTTCACCAGTCGTGCAACCTAGTTTGTCGATCGATACCAAGTCATCAATTCAGAATGACCACTACACCAGTTGCTTCGTACTTGTTTAGACATAAAAATACTCCGCAACGACAGTCTTACCTACATACTTTCAGTTTTGGTTGGAAACAACGGCATGCATACGTGGCTAATGGGCCACAGTATTTCATTCAATAGGCTATAAAAGATCAGTCCGTTGTTCCGCCCTCGGCCTTGCGATACGAGCATTATGCTCTTGAAATAGCGCTGTAGTCACACTGTAGGTTCCAACGGTCAACCGGTTGTGTTGTTATTAAAGACACCTGTCCTCTGCAAGCTACCATCTTTTCTCCAGGTTTTGTGTACCTTCGAACAGCCTACAGGAATAACAGCATTTCTGATACAATCTTATAAAAGTTTCCATAGTTACCGTGCATTCATACATTATCTTGCTGGTCATCTTCTTGATTTTTTTAGGATTTATGACCACTGACCTTACCACGTACGAAATTCGCTACCCATGACTTAGTTAACATAAATTTTTACAGAAGGATTGCAGTCAAATCTAGGTTTTTTGTTTCCAGTCATCCACATTTGGTAATAACGTCACTTTTTTGTCAACTCCATGTATTGCATGTTCGTTCAACCAGCATACACCGATGTAAACTTTGTCCACACACATTTTACTTGCATTGCACATGATAAGCTTAAGATATTCACCGATATATGTTTCCATCATGACTCAGGTTTTCTTCAGCTCAGGTAACCAATGTTGTTTTGTTTGTGAAATTCACGAAATGGTTCATTGAATCCGTTCGGGAGATAACAGTAGATTTTCATCTAGTTGATTAACCATACACTAGCCTAACTGGACTTAAGTTAGCTTGACGTACTGTCAAGAGTGATTCGATTAGTAGATCCGTCAGTAACAGGGATTATAGAACCGGGGGCCAAAATGGACATAAGAACCAGGTTATGGTAAAACCCTAGTTGATTCCAAATTCCATTCCGCTTTGCTTATCTGAGCAGTCCAAGCGAAGATGAGACTGGTTGACGCAGAATGCCTGTCGGTTTGAACATACTGTTTATAAACAAATACTTGTGCGGTTTTTAAAGAATAACAGCACCAAATGTTTACGCGTTGTGTTCGTAAACTTTCAGTTCGATAAGTCGGAAAAACAATACGTACACTTTGGCCAACAATAAAATTAATTTTCTTCTATCTCCTTCTTCAGGGAATTTTTAATGCCAGGCGTGTGGATGAGACAACAGAAGCAAAACGAAGTCCGCTTTAATTGGGTCGTCATGATTGTGACATAGATGTACGTTTGAATCGGAATGCTGTCAATGGAATACGACATGATATGATATGCGGTCCAATCCATCAATTTATCAATCGTGATATACGGATGCCGCAAGTCGACAAACCCTAAAGCAGAACTTTGCAATAACAAATCGTACTGATGGAGAAAGACAAGCGGACATGTAGAGATGATTCATGAATCTGTGGAAGTATGCAAAGTAATCAAACGGCGAAATCGACAAAACAGTACACGGTTCCAAAATTAATCAATACCAATACATCTACAACCAATGATGACACCGCGTTACTTTGAAGAGGACCTCATTGATGTTGTTAAAGAGTTACTAGAAAGTGGTGACTGTCTTGTTGCACGTACTAATTTATCACTTTCTAAAGTTGTATTCGGTCCCGAAATTTGCTTGGACCCAACTTTGTTCACATTCAGCAAACAATTGTACAAGTAAGCCGATGGTGTGGCTACTGATTTCTTGTTAGCACCTACAGTAGCCAATTCTTTCCTTGGATAACTAGAAACACCAGCGATATGTGAATTTATGTGTTGTCCATGAATTTGATAGTGGTATGTAGATGACACATTCTTAATTTTTGCAACGGACCGCTCGTGACTACGGTATTTTAACTCAAAGTGCAGCGGCGTTGTATTCACATTGAAAAAGTAAAACCTAGGATCGCTCATTTACTTTTCTAAACTACCTGGTGAAGGTTGATATGCGGCAGAGATTCCAAGTTTCTGGGTACCGCAAATCAACTCATTCTATTTTGATCTCAACTGCTATTCGTCGCATCAAATCAGTACCAAGAAAACAGTGCTAGAAGCATTCGCCAACAGGACTAATAAGATCTGCACCACTGAACTCTAAAAAACATCATAAATATTTCGCATAAAAGAAATGCTAGCCGTTAGTCAATAACAAAACGCATTTATTGAGAACATAGACGACCAAAAAGACCGGAACGTTTAAGTCTACTGTATTACTGTTGTATTGTAAACGAAAAATTGGAAAAATTCGCTTCATCCTTTCCGGGTACGCTATCCGGACCGTATTTCGGTTAGATAATACCTTAGAATAACTCGTGACGTGTCCTAAAGATTCAGTTGCTAGGGGCGACCAGGTAGACTATGTTTACGAAATCGAATTCGGTGATTATGATGTCAGCTGCATTGGAGAGACTAGCAGACAACTGAAAATACATGTTGCTGAACAAGAGAGGCATGAGAGGTTTTTTTCTGAAGTAGGCATATTACGTTCATAAACTAGAAAAGGTTTCGGCCATCACACTATATACACTGTCAGAGAATCACAACGTAGGTTTTTCATCAGGCCCGAGTGATTCATAACAGTCTGCATTCCCATGCGAAACGATGCTGCGCTGAAGCTCTGACCAGTTACACACAACACGCTTTTGTTAACAACATTGAAGGCATACCTCCGTCTGCAATGTGGCATGGATGGACAAACAATACCAGACGTAGACGAATCTTACCTACATCCGTTTCACCCCATCTAATAGGCAAACGATTCGACGAATCAATTCGGATGACGTAACCACAGCAGATCCGACAAGATCTCTGTTCCGTTGTTATTATGATTTAGATTACAACACTCCTGAGAGAGGTACCCCGGGGTGGCTGAAACGTAGATTATTACAACTTACTCGTGGCGTTGTGTTATTCTCAATTTATTTATCAAGGACCTTATCATGTTAATTTTCAATTTCCTGTCCTTATTTTCGTTATACGAGCAGATATTTGACAGCAAATAAGACTTTCCGAAAAAGGTGAACATTTCAGAGCGTCATGATCAGAAATTATTGGCTGTCACAGAATAGTTAGTTCTAGTCTGAAATTTAGACAAACCAATCAGGTGAGGCAATCAGTGTGATACATTCAGCATCAAAATTTTATAAATGTTTTGCTTCTCAAATAACACAGTTCCGTGAACATTAGTTGACAACCCAATTCCACAAAAACTATCTAAATAATTAACAAACGTCGGACATCACCGTCAGCAACGAACGGAATTTAGTGTAAAATTCTGTTGACTTCAAACGTGTATCAACGAACCAAAGTTGGTTGGTATCCGTGTGCCTTTGTTAATTTTCAGTTGGATGCGTGAAAGAATTCAGATTACACACGGGTTATTTCATTCTCTTTTTAAACGTGCATCTTTGGCAGGTAACCAATATTGTGCTACAGTATAAAGACTTCGATATTCCAGATTGGTGTATATTGTATGTAGTATAGATCCCTATTCCATCTTAAAGGGACGTGCTTTGGTTGTAGTAACATGCTTGGATACTCACAAAATTAACAAGTTTAAACGTCACATCGGTACCACTGTAAACTCAAGTTTCGTCATACGCAACCAAGTAAGAATGCAACATTGGTAGTGGTTTTGGCAGGTGCATTATTGTGTGCTTTTAAAAAAAGTGCTTGTAGCCCTTGATGAGTGTCTCAAAGAAGGAAATCTATCGGATAATTCGACACAAACACTGATAGTTACAAAGTGGTATATGCAGTTATGTTTGTTCACTGATCAGTTGATCCATCTCTTGGTGTATGGCAATATAATCTGGTATTAGGTTAATTCGTCTCAGTCACTATCTTCGCTGGTACGAGTGAAATGTCTTTTGAAAAATTTGCTCAAAGTGGATTTGGCCGAAGTTGGCAAACGGAAGGTGTTCACCGTTTTGATTGGTGCTTTGGACGGAGAGAACTGGTTGAACTGGGGTCGACGTTCACTGGGTAAGCGTGGATCACGACCTTTATTCTCTGTCTCGCCCAACAGCTGAACCAATTGAACAAAAAGTTCTGCAATCATGTGATTGAGTGAAGCTGAAACCTCAAGAAATTTGGCCTCGTATAAGTTCGCCAAATGGCGTCCATCTGGTGAGACAAAAGAAGAGCGTAGACAGTTCAACATAGAATCTAGAAATAAAACTATTTGCAGTTTGCTAATTTTTATTGCTACCGTATGTTGAATATTGTCGCTGATTTATTTTTACTACTTTCAATGGGGTATTTCACTTTCTGCCTTACCTAGCAAGAAAAATTGTATTTTATATCTGGTTTACACGTGAATAATTCAGTTATCTAAATACAAGTTATATGTGCAAAAGCTGTCAATAATAAAACTAGAGCAGTACGATTAACTAGAATTTACATGAGAAGAGGTGAGAGTAAGTATTTTGAGAACAACTAGCAAACGGTCATAAGTTCGTTTTGTCTCTGTACGACGGAGCAAGAACTGACCAAAAGAAAGCTGTATTTCGGACTGGCCGTTCTATGTAATAAGACAACTTCGAAACCATCCTTTGTCAGAATAACGGATGTACAGAACAAGTCCAGCTACAAAGCCGGACATAATAAACAGTTTTGCGCCAAACTACTAGGAATTAAAGCGTTGATATAGACAACTAGTGAACTGCCCTCCAATTTACAACTGCGTGATGTAATTGCATGACTAATTGCCTTTGACTTTGCTTGCTTGACAACCATGATGATATAAAATGTTATGTAATTGACCCGATGATGAATAGCCGAAAACAGACTGTTCGCCAAAACACCTTTTCACTTCTAATGAACTCATGGGGCTATTCGAATCGTTGAAACAACTAGTGAAGTTGGCCAAAAATATGTTTTTTTAGATTTGGGAAGAAGACCCGTCCTAGTACTAACATACAGAAAGACTGGAAGGCGTCCCTGTAATTTTATTCCAGAAGTGCATATTACATTTATTTGCAAGGTTCATAACGAAGTAAATAAAACGATATTTTACTATTTCATAATGGAAGCATAAAGAATTCATGGTTGGTTGAGGGGACTAACAATTTTGCATGTGGATTAAAATATAATGACTGACTGCAAGTTTCCATTGGACAGAATAGTCAGACTTTCTTGATCGAAGCAGACAAAATTTGTTGATATGTACCACCCCTTATGTCCTGCACAGACGGCTTAAACGGCCTGCCGTTTTACGGAAGTTACCTTCTTGATAAATTGATTGAGAATAACACAACGCTATGAAAATTTTTTAATACTCTACGTTTCAGCTACCTCGGGTTGTCTTCCTCAGCAGTGTTGTAATCGAAATCACACTAACAAAGGAACAGAGGTCACATGGGACTTGCCGTAGTTAGGTCATTCTGCGCTGCATCTGAATTGATTGGTCTAATCCTTCGCTTATTAAGTGCGGGTGAGACTAATGTAGATAAGTCGCGTCTGTGTCTGGTGTTGTTTATCCATCCACACCAAACTGCAGACAGGGGTTTGCTATCTCTGCGTTTAATACAGGCGTGTTGTGTGTAAATCGTGAGGGCTTCAGCACAGCATCGCTCCGCATGGGATGGCAGACCCTTGTGAATCACTCGGGCTTCATCAAAACATACGTTGTGTTTCTCTGACAGTACATGAAGTGCGATGGCCGAATCGTTCTCTAGTTTGCGATGTTGATGTGCATCTTCAGGAGGAAACCTTGTGTGCCTTTTGTGTTCGGTAACATGTAATTTCAGTTGGCTGCTTGTTTCTCCAATGTAGGTGATATTGCAATCACCTTCTCATTGTTTGCTAAATTTGATATTACTTGTTATTGTGGGGCAACACTTCGCGAAAACTCAGTTGATGGTATCTGTAGTGCTTGATTCATCGTCGTTCAACAAACTTTCACCACTTCTAAATGATGCTAACAACGGCACATAAATTGAAGCCGTAAACGTCCATCAGGAACTGTGAACCTGGAAAGAATTATGATGAGTGCACGATGACCTCACGACGACCCAACATATAAACATTGTCATATCACAGCTTACTCCCGCAACCAAGCTGGAGACAGTAGCTGGTAGAAACTTCAAACATACTGAATGCTATTTAGCGTAGTATGTAACAACGTCGAATTAGATAGTAACGCAGTGCTACTTGCACCATCAACGTGGCTTCCATCGTGACTTTCTTCCTGAAATCTTATAATATATATATTCTCTAGCAGTAGACAAATGAAGCTTTGTCAAGAAATCTTGGTTGTACACGTTTACTATCTATGCGAAAAATTCCGCTTGGATATTCATGTGACATAACCTGCACCAGTGAGCTAAATGTGACGAGTCGCTGCATGTAAGCTTCCGTTAATAGCACCATCGTTGAATCATCCTTCGGTCGATTTGAATATTCCTTTAGATTTGACTGCACTTCTTTAAGATAAGAATACCTGAAGTAACCAACGGCCGTTAGTTTCTTCCAAAACTCTTTCAGCAAAAGGAATTAAACAGACCTGGTTGCAACATAGTCTACTATAAGTTAAGCTGCAGAGAAGTACCATCACCCGGTAAACATGTGGGTTGAATATTTGTCTTGGCTACAGCATCTCTATGGTTCGCCTAGCTACCAGTGGGCATAATGTTCCGTACGTAATACATCCGTTCGAAGGTGTTGGCGCAGTCATGTCATTAATATAGTCCACACGGACATGTCCTACCAACTATGATCGAGCTGCTCCTAATTACTCACTAAAATTCCCCCATGTGACCCCGATTTACCTTCTACCAAAGTCCCCACTCCGGGAAGCTTTTAGGAACAGGTATTTTAAAACTCTAGTTTCAATTTTTCAACTTTGTTCCTATGATGATTTTGTCGCCAAAAGGAGTCTACTTTCATTCAGCATGACCAGTTTTCTGATTTGGTTATCCGGGGCCACACGTCACTTAGTTCACAAATGTTTCCGTAACTCGACCAATTTTACCAGTTGAACAGAGTCACACACGTGAGCATATAACTGTTTGTCGTCAAAAAGCTTCCTCCAGAATATTGTCAACAGTTACCTCCAGTGAAGTTTGAGCAGATAAAAACTCAACGTTTCATTAAGCTAAGTATTGAAAACTGCCAAAAATATGCTATTCGTTTAGAAATGTCCGACAGATTTTCCGCAGTTGCAAACCCACTGGATATTCACCATCCCAGCAGAAGGAAAGAGACAAACCTGAACGCATATGTGAACTGCAGCAGACGGGCAGATTTCTGCACGTCGTGTGCTCACTTAAAGTGAGTGCGATTACGCATTTTCCTCCCATAATATATGTGCCGAGAGTTTAGTTACGCTCATCCACACAGTTAGATATCCTAGACAATTCCTACGGTTATTGAACCAACAGTTATTTATAAACCTACGCAATAGTTGGGGACTCCTGATTAGAAATTATTTTTGAATATTTCAGCTTTTGATATCTTTTCTTAAACTCACATTTATCATCGGATGTAATTATCTAAAGAGGATTCATTAACAGTATCTTCAGAAAAAAATTAAAAACAGCCAACTGTTACTTTTCACCCAAATTACTATATGTTTTATGCCTATGGTGGCTCCCTATTGGTAGGTTGGTGGAAATAGTGTAACTAGCTCTCACGTATTTTAACATACTTATAAAGAACGCATCATAATCTACCACGATTTTATCAGTTTTAGATTGCTACTTATAAGTTATGGTGTGATGTGTTGCAAAATACAAAATGCAAATCTTCAGGAGTTAGTTGTATACAGTCCAGCTGATGTCAAATTTCCCAGTTGCATTCTGATACCAACAAAGAACAAGCCGTAAAACTAACGAAATCATTCCAACATAAATTGTTCGGTCTGTTATCTAATCCCGTTTGTGTTTGTCTATGTGATGTTCACGTACATGGGTGACAAAATGTTAGGACAGGTTCACTGCACATAAGGTTATCCGTTTAGTCGTCATTGTATTTGATCTGACTCTCAGGGTTACTCTACTGTTTAATTAATGATTAATTATTTAGTTAATTGTATCCGATGTCCGCGGCCAGTAGCTCCTGTACTCGCGACTCTCATTAAATAATTCATTACAGACAGGGAAAGACTAAAAATAATCATCACATAGATCACTATATGAAATTATATTTTCCGGCTAATTTACGGGTAAACTTTAATTCAATATAGTCAGTCGGTTTAATAAAGTGTTAGATACAGTGTTATTTGCGAGATCGATGAAGGCAGTACAGTTTTTTCAGATTGACATCATCCAATAGAACATTGTAATAAATGACATTATGACGAGAACAGTTAACGTACCTTTCGGTTACTCAGATAAGTAACCGGTGCTGAAGCTGAACCAATTTTATCACACACCAGAAAAGATAAAATTGTTGTCAGAAACTTGTGTGTTGGCAAATTTCATCCCAAACAACTAACTTATTTACACTGTTTACATTGTTATATATCCCAGTTCAACGGTGCTAAAATGTTTCTTGGGAATAATAGTTGTTCGACTAATCCTTCTTTTTTTGCGAAACGATATTCCAGGACTTATCTCATTGAAGCGTTGACGCAGACTGGACGTTTCAGATCAGTTCAAACCCAGACTGTCTTTTCATTCTCATATACCAATTTGATATCTTCAAATGTTGAAAACAGTGAATTATTTTACGACGAGGACGAATGAAACTTTTCTCACAAAGTATGTTATGTGCTCGAATGAGACAAACAATAATTTGTGCAGTTGACTACGCAAAACTCACAAACTTTCTCACCCTTCTCCTATAGTTTATTTTTTACCAATGTGATCATTTTGATTCGGTGACAAGTAAAATAGCAAAGTTCGAACTGATCAACCAACATTATTGTTCTGTCTCATAAACGTAATATTCGTAATCATTGTTTGACCTTAAACCAGACCAAACTGCAGTCGAACATATTGTTTTGTTTTCAAATGCCACTGGTTTATCGATATGTATTTGCTAGTTCCTTGAGGGAATCGTTATATACGACGTGCGGTAACTACCGGCAATGTGTGGCTTAAGACATTCACATATTTCCTGTGTTCATTGCTTCTAAAATGACAGCGTATGTCTCCTGGTAAATGATCTCAGCCACCAATCAATGTATACAAGTGCGTGGTTAAATTTTTACGGCAATGCTACCCACTGACTATCCGGCAATCGGACCGTTTGCCACCGTGTTTGCACATACCGGATGAACGCAAAACCTGGCCACGTGGGCTGATCTAACACTCAGTATACCGCTGGAATTACTCAAATTGATCAGACAACCTTTAGGCTGGCAACAGTACGAGGTTTACTGTAAGCTCTTCATTCAACCAGCTTTTAACATCAAAGTCTCCTTCCCCAATATTGGTTTGACCAAGGTAATCAGAAATGAGCAAACTTAGAAGGTCAAAAGCTGGTTAAAATCAAATACCAGGAGCTGAATGTTGATCGAAAATACCAGTAGATCAAGGGACCAATGTAAATATGCATCTCCAGTTGCCTTAAACTACGAAGTAAGACAAAGTGGGGTTGGTACGCTGTATATCACTAGTCACAATTTTACACAACCATCTGACTCAACAGCCCTGTCTAGCACAGTTTCTAAACAAAGAGTTTAAAGATAGTAACATTTGAGTTGAGTCGGTCAATTTTGTGTTATTACCACTTAACTTTGAGATTGAACATGGGTATTGGCACATAAAACTGATTTTGGAAAGTCTCTTTTCCACCCTGTGAACTGACTGTGTGAAAGCTTTAAACACAGAGAATCAATCAGTCTATTGAAAATTCTGGGCCCTAAAGTATTCAAAAGTTAACACAGTCCACTCTTTCGACGGCTCGCTTGTCTATCGTCAACTTTTACTTGGGTAAGCTACGTTTGCAATGTGGAAATACTGACAATGGTCCTGTTGCGTTGATACTTCAATACTTCAAGCAGTAACAGATGAAAACTATTTCAGCGTGTCTATTCGATTCGATGTATATTCGTTGTCAACCTTCACGTTGACGCTTCAGTTGGGCCACCTTGTCCAAAGCTGTGCAGGATATACAGTGCCTCAACCAATCTGGTTTGATGTTCATTTCTACCCACATTTTTAAGGTTGGCTTCAAATGGTCCCAGCTCAGTATAACATTATGTATGTTGACAGATTGCATTTTGCAAGCATAAATTCACCATGTTTGAATGGGGAGGTAAGGCCCGGCGGGTAGATAACTGTTGACGGTGCGCTTTAAAACCAAGTCTTCTGCCTAATTGGATAAGAATGACTGACTGATTGTGGTGAATTCAAAGTGTTGTGACAGGAAGTAGTCTTATGTAAGAAATAATTATACACATATGACTGAGTAGTTTACAGTAATCGCAGTGAACCGCGCATTATTTTATAAATCATAACTACTAGTAAACTTCAGTAAATTCAAGCTGGATAAACTTCTCTGATTTGCACGTTAGTCCGCTTTTGAGCTGACCGTAGACAAACTGACGGTTGTGCTATTGAACCCACCAATGTAAACGATGGATACTGAAGCGTCTGCGATCTATTGCTGTACGTATACAACACAATCCTTGTGTAAGTGTTCTTTTTTGTATAAGTTTCATCACAGAGTTTATCAGATGGGCAGAAGATGTGAGGTCACCTCTCTGTTTTCAATGAACCATGGTGAGATTGTTGACATCGTGGATGAGAGTACATTTTGTCATTTGATATAGGGTTACGAAACACAATCAACCTACATCACTCCATTAGATAACTGTTTCAGTGACAGAACAAGGGAGAAGATCATTTAAAACGCTGCACACTTCAGTGTGTGTTGATCGCCTGTCATGTCACACTTCTGGTTTCAGAATACATAAAGAAAAATATATGATTCAAAACATTTTACTTTTAAAGTTGTCCGAACACGGTGTTTGACAACTTGACATTAAAAATATACCAGTGCGTGTTGTCCGTCTTTGAAGAGTTACTGCACGGCATTACTCTGTCCATAAATACGTAAGGATGTTTGGACGCTTCCTACCAATAAACTACTGATAATCTTCATGAACAATCCACAAAGTACTATCTGGATTTACACATTTCCAATAAATTGATTTCTCCTTGGAATAATTGGTCACACACTTATGAGTTACATTTCACCCTAACTTACAATGGTCAGTTCATACCAAAGATACAACTATGAAAACATGAAATTTGGTTTTTATATGATCGCAGGCAATTCACTGAATTGATGATTGATCTCTGTATGCATCTCATTGGTCCTATTGACTTCTTGTATTTTTCGTCAACCTTCATCTCTGTCATCATGAAAAGAAAGGAGGCTCACATTCAGGTTTGTGCACTTTCATATCTAAGAAAGTTATGTTGTAGTTTGCTGCACAGCCAGAATTTCATTGAACTTTGGACCAATCTTTTTAAAACTAAACAACTATGTGCATCAAATTAGAAGTCTGCCATTTTTATCACTTGGCGGTTTCAACTTTCTGGAGTTGTTTCTAAAACATACTCATAATCATTCTTATTGTTGATGGAAACTTTTAAAAATCTATACAGAACATGATTTACTGAATTGACTATATATACTAAACGCGATAAAAAAAACACTGATGGCATTTTTGTATTTTTGAAATGGACTGATGATTTTCGCATTGTAGCTGGCCATGAAAAACAATGCTGCTTTTGTTGACGCGGTAACAATAAAACTGCCTACCCTCATTGGACACTTGGCGACCACGAACTAGATCTGTTTTGTTGGCCACCAAATAGACAGGAGTAGGAACGATAACCTTTGCCGGATTTGTCTTGTGTGTTGTGCTTGGCGACTGACATAGATCGATTGCCGGTGACAAAGCGTTCATAATCACACGAGCTGCTTCGTAACTGCTACTGTCATCGATGGCGTAAACCACGATGAAAGCATCTATACAATCGTGAATTTTGATTTCCTGAAACGAAAACAAGACTAGTTTACTTTTGACAATGAAACTTTGATTGGAACGATTTTGACAGTTTTGGCATGCCCATCAAAACTGTGAAGGTCCTTGATTCTATTGCGTAGAATTGGTAAACTGAAACTGATTAAATAAGCAATACAGCCTAACCCTATAAATAAGGTATGCATTTCGCAAAATCACAAAAAACTTAGCGAATATTCAGTGTAGTGTCAAGTAACACGTTTCCAAACGTACCAGAAGATAATTCTAGATCAATTCTACAACGTGTTGAAACTCAGGATTTATTTAAACACTCATTTCCTCAAATCAAAGTTTTCAATCTCATCAAGAAGTATTGATCGCTGAGTTAATAAGTGAAAACAGAACGTAGTAGCTGTGTCTTTTATCGAGGTGCTTTGGTATTCTGATAACTACTCACATGAGTAAGTCGTTGAGCTTTCAGAATGGTAACTCGGTCGGGCGAACTCTGCTAACAGCAACCATTAGAAGTCACTCCTTTTTTGAAGGAGATTGAGTGAAAAATTTAAAAGAGTGCGAAACCTGTGAGAAAACTTGAGTGACGCACAACTTTAAGCAAAGTTCATCAGCCAGAGTTGATAAATTCAACACTTTGAGTCTCATCTGTGTTGCGTGAGGACCACGTCGATCGTGGATCGACATTTTAAGAGGGTTACCATCGGAGAGTTCTTATGGTCTTTCTACTAGCAAATGCAACAGTGACGCTTTATCCAGACGACCATAATTGTGAAAAGCTTTATGCCTTCTCAGTTAACGCTCAGTTAACCCTGACGGTAATCATATGTTCATCCAAGGTCACAAAAAGCTTACGAACGCATCCCTGTCGGAGTGAAATTAATCATGTCTTTGCGAGCTGATATTTTATTCCCCGCGTTTCACTTCACTTTGTTAAACTCAGTGTACCATGAACTTCCTGGGATTGCAGTAACTTCTACAACTTTTGTTCAACACCGATACTTTTTATCGTTGAAGCTAATATCGGCAATGCATCCATATGCAACGCAGGGTGCATATTGGGCTGTAGAGGGCATATTATCGCGACAGATGATTAGAAGAGCTATTCAAGGCGGATAGCACATGTCTAATGCGTTGGAGCGTTTGTTATGGAACTTTCAATAATTTGCATCATGAAAGTACAATTGTATTACATGCACTACCATTATACCCATTAATTCTGGTGTACAACTGATATCCCTGGGGTGTTTACAAGTCCATTTTCAATTCCCTGTCTGTGTATAGATCTCCAGATGTGCACTACTGTTTAAACTGTCTGGCACCCGATTTTTGCTAAACAACTCGCGCGAACAGTGGAGGTCAGAAAAGCTATTATACATTTACTGTGGCAATTTGGAATTCAACTAAATTATACTGTGCACTGAGCCAGTAATCCCATTAAAGTATCCTTTATCCTGCTGCTCACGAAGTGTACAATTAAGTATTCCGTTTGTCAAGTTGCTACACAGTGAATGACTTTCTACTTGAAGATTTGCTAGTATTTTAGTTGATCAAATCTTCGTTTATTTGCTGTTTCGTTACTGTTAAGCTGTCTACGAATTACTTCACATCGGTAAGTCAAATCCGGTTGTTTCTGTAAAGAGCCGAATCACATTATGAGAACCAGTTTAGCAAGAGGGCAGTGAGAAACTATGAAGCTGAACAGACATACAAATGGAGCGAAACAAGAGGATTTTGTGCGTTTACACTGCGGATGGAACGCTCAGGTGTTTCTCGGAGTCCCTTGGTGGGCCGATTAAATGGCGCATACGGTTTGTACAATCCAGAATAAAGTTATTGAAGAGAACATTCTCTGTGGTCTGTACACTGCACGGTTGTATTGTGATTCTATCAAATTCCTCATAAGTACCATCTGGTTCACTCTACAGACCAATCTGTCCAAACATAATCACGATTGTGATCACTAGTCCGTCCGATAGTGGAGTAACACAGTTTACCTTAAACAGGTTTACATGCATCCCAGTTCCTCTGATCATTCGTTCAATGAATAGTATATGCGAGTCAGTTTACAGGTAACACACAATTGTGGTACTTTACTCATTTGTCGGAACAGTGAGTTTTGTGCAACGTGGGTTTACACACCTAGTACAAGTAGCAAACTGAGGGTAGCCAGGACCCGGAGGCATTATGTATCACTACGGCGATTAGCCATAACGATCTGTGGTAATACGTGAACAAATATTGCCAGAGATCACGTATGCAACCGGTTGTGATGTTACCTCAGTTGCATCGTAAATTCACACCACGGTTATTCAATGAAGAACAAAAATGATTGGATGGTTGATTCGAGAGCATGAGAGATAATATACTGTAGAGCAGCATGTGAATATTAAAACGTACATGTATGGTCACGTTACCTAGGGGACAAATTAACCGGAACGCCTGATTCCTTCCCCAACTCCAATCAAGTCCATGAAGGTGGCTTTCTCCACTTCTAGAAACATTGAATAGCTACTTCTGTTGAGTGATAAATTAATCAGTGCCCAGTGACTACATCTTTCCCCACACTCTGAATTGACAGAAAACTTGGAATTAATATGCTAATTAACAAGTCACTTTTCAAAATTCTTAGATCAGTAAACGAAACGTGGGCAAAGAATGCAGACAATCGATTGCCGAGTTCGCTCTCAATGCATAGTTAAAGTGACATTGCCGACGTAATTTACAGTCAACAAGGTCGGGTCATGTATGACCATCTGTTAGTTGTGTTGATTGGCGTTACAATCAAATTCACCGAGTTCTATTACTGTTAAGCAACTTGGCAGAATAGATACTTTATGAGAACCCAACCACAAATGTATCGAGTGTAATAGGATTTAAACAAATTATGGAAACAGTGTGACAGACGTAATCAATGCTTTACCCGCAAGTCGTTGACAGATGGTGGACATAAAAGAATAGAAGTGGATGGATGAACAACACTAGACACAGACGCGACTTATCTACATCAGTCTCGCCCCAACTTAATAGGCAAATGATTGGACCAATCGATTCAGATGCAGCACAGAATGACCTAACTACGGCAAATCCCATGTGACAACTGTTCCCGTGTTAATGTGATTTCGATCACAACACTCCTGAGGAAGACAACCCGAGGTAGCTGAAACGTCGAGTATTACAAATTGCTCGTAACGTTGTGTTATTCTCAATCTATCTGTCAACAGAAATGGAATTAAAAATACACCACCCGGTCACAACAAGATTGTAGGTTTACCGCGGCACCTGTAAACCCCACGTGAAAGTTTTCGACTCAAAACGACAACGAGCTCAGAAAACTGGCATATCTTGAAAACCATACAAGGGAAGGAATTTGTCGGATTAAAACCTGGAGTTTCGCCTGAGTATCGCTTATCTACGATCATACTGATTTAATATTTGTATAGCATATATTTTCTATCTGGTCGTACCCTACTTGTGATTCTGCCGGAGTGACACAAGAAGACCTGAATGAACCGGCTGATTAGGCGTCATTACATTGTCTGGTGTCACTTAAGACTAATTAATCTAAACTGGCTAGTCGTGATACACTTCTCGTCAGTATGACAGAAGACTCTGTATGTGAACGTCAAACACTCATATATTTATGTTGTAGCTCACGTGTACTAAGTAGAAAGTGCGGTCACAAAATGACAGCACAGTATTCTGCAGGCATGACAGGTTGCATATACCAGCCCAGTTACCAAGTAGAGGGCAACCTCAGAGAGAAAGTTTGTGTATTTCTTGTACGTGGTTTCTGACTGAGATGGGAAGTTGTGGGGAATGATGTGATCGGACGTGTATCGTTTAAATTTGTCTGCTGAAAACGTACTCTAAACATCTTCAATCACTATGCAGCTAAAGTCATTCGTCTTAACAACGACTCCCTGTTTTAAGCCATTCACTTTTCCGGAAGACCTCCACCGCTGGCGTGTCTCAAGGGCTGATTACTCCAGCATCCCAATGGTATTTCATTCAAGAAGATCAGCTATACCACTTGAGCTACATAGCCTCCATAGCATCCATAGTCTTCAGAAGATCAACATTTTCACATTTAGACTCAGCGACACAATACACTGTCTGATACAAAGTCCATCAAATGTTCCAAATGACTGACTGTTCAATCAGGACTTCACAATCAGTTCACGTTGAAATTTGTCAGCGCCACCAAAATGCACTGAGAATATATATCACTAATATCTTTAGTCCTATGCACTAATGTTCTCAACTAGCAGACGTCAAGCCATTTCCAGAAGTCATTTACGCTCAGTCATTTAACCGAGCTTTTTTACAGTACTCTCTTTGAGACTTAAGCCAGACGATCACCTCAGTCCGACTGCATTCCTCTTCACCATATGCATCCAGAGCAGCAAACGTGTACTGGTCGCTTTACGCTTTACGTTTCTAATGACCACAAAAATATTGTCTCCCCCCACCTTAATCTGTTTGTCCGATCACAGGTTACAAACAAAATCAGCCCGTGAATAGACGATAATAACGTGTGATGACACGGCAATTCTCTGGTTGAAAATAAATGAAATTCGGTCTTAAAAATATTGGTCACGGTCCGTTTAATTGTGCCCAAACACACATTGGAATGAGGCGCCCATACACTTATGAGACCGCAGTTTTGCTTTATCATGCTGCTTTGTGGGATTTCAACTTTTGAATATATATATATATAATACTCATCTAGTTATGGTTGCCTATAGGTACACATTCGATTCCTACTGAGTTCAGGTAAGCAAAACATGCGAAGAAATCCGTTATCCCTGTTACAAATACACGGGTTCCATCGGCATATGATTATCACTTTCACAGTAACACTGACGTAATTAAAAGTGATTTGATGTTTGACTTTATCATAGGGTGTTTAGTCTTAATTTTTAACGAGATATTGTCCGTTCTTTTCGATTTTGTCATAACTTACTGGTACTGTTAAATAGTATGTTTGTAGCGTAACTATCTACTATGACTCATTCATATCGTAGAAGACGAACCAAGAGAACAGTTCTGTTCGGCTGAAAGATTAACTGTCTCAGGTTTAGAGTTCTTCCATAGTGGAGTATGGATTCATAGAATAAATTTGGGCCATATGAGTGCAGAAGGGTACAAACCAATTTTACCTGTGAAACATGACAAAATGAAAAACTTCCCAATGTTCATAAGCTTTATAAATTGGCGGGCAAAGATCTTTCAGATTAGAGGACTCTCCTCAGGGCACACATCCGTCGAACCACATAAACGAGCCTGGATTGACGAGTTATAGGAAGCTTCTTGAAAACTGGTTTAATGTGGGAAGAATGAATTCTTTTAGTAACTACCTAGTTTCCGTGGTTAGAAAGCGGTATATATAGAAGGGTGCGATCATTTGCGAGCTAAATTTGGTCAGGATGTTAGGTTAACTTTTCTTTCTCTTGGTGGAATAGTTTTTCATGACACTCTAACCTGCATATTTGTGAACATATGGGTGAAAGATCTATTAGATTTTATCGAAAGTATGTAGTCAAACGGGACGAGGTTTTGACATAATCTATGTCAAAAATAAGCTCTAGTCAAACAAACAGGAGTATACTCAGACCTTCATCGTCAACGTCTCCATATCCTGCGAACCAACAGACAAGCTATCAGCAAAAGTAAGAGGTCATCAAGAAAACAGTTACGTTACGGCTTTCACTGTCACGCGTTATTAGGTTCACCTACTTCAGAAAACTCGGTCAGTCAAACAGCATTCGAACCATAGAGTCTGATGTGTGGCCATCTTGCATAAGGTCTTCAGCAAGTTAAACTTTGGTTTACGTGGACCCCATCCTGACAGACCAATCCGACCTACGGTGAGCATTGTCCACATTCTTGTACACCAGGTCATAATTTATCCAGTTGGCATCTTACGTTAGTCAGCCGCAGATTCAACCACTATTGTTGTGCGTCGTAGACGAGGTGGTTGCTTCCTCAAGACATAACCAAACCTTCTAAACCAGTGAAAACTTACAGATTGATAAACAGTCCGTTTGGCAAGCACTACAGAATATTCGCTTCTTATCTTTTCTTTGCTTACAAGTTGTTGCTATCCGATGTAAGTAAAGGGCGCAGATATTGATGGTCAAAAGCTTTAACAAGATTTACTTCCTTTACCCTGAACAGGTAGGTAGGAATCAGTAACGCAAATCATCACGGCTCCCACAGTCTTCTTGTGCCGGCGACCCCTATGCATTAGAGTGATGCTTGTCTAAAGCTAGAGATGACCTAGCTTGGGAAAAATTGTCAATGACCTGGAAACATGACGTTTTATTTTCTTCCTCATACCCCTGCCGTCGTTGACTTAACCTTCTCAGTAAACAAACCGATCAGAAACATCCATAATTTCATAATTCAACAGTATGTCTACGTAATTACTGCCGTCTTTCAAAGGCGCTTTGTACACTGGGGCTACGAAGCACATTGCGAAATATTTAGCAAAACAAGAAATAGTGTTCGGTGTTGTCTGTGTTACCTGAAAATTTTAACACAACATCTTGTCGTCAAAATACTCCAAGTCAGTCAATCTTCCTTCATGTGGAGGGTCTACGCCGGTACCTTGTGGGTGCAACAGACTCTGTTTCATTAGTTGGGCTCCCACAAAGAGTAAATGAAAATAGTTAACTTCGACAGCCTCGACGACTGTCGCTTTCGACACTGGAACTGTCAGACAGTCCACTGTAAGCTACAGCGTGAGCTGTAATGTGAGAATAAAGCGGCGACAGCATATTTGCTTACACGTTTGGCGTTCTCTGTTAGCCAAACATCACTACAGTTGATCAGGAGAAGGTTAACCTTCCTACCGATATCCCCCTTAAACCTGTCATACGAACTGCCGGCAGGGTGGTTCCGTCTAGCAATTAAAAACTGTGGGGATTTCTTTGATACACATTGTTTATTTAACCAACTGTCGCCTGTTTTACACGCCGTATCACTTGCATCATTAATGGCGTGTAAAACTTAGGGCCAACAACTATTAAGATGTTCGAGGTCAGAACTGTTGAGCGTTTATTTTAGGCTGATTTCATACCACATAACATATATATGTGCTGTGCAAACAACCAGTAAATTATCTCACATGTAAGTGCTCAGTAGCAGGTTAATATACCTGCTGGAGGTTAACAACGTGAGAAAGCGCAGCTTTTCGGTAGCTTTTGCTACTTGGTTGTAATGTAATCAGGAGGTTATGTCGAATTTTCTTACAAGTCGCGTTATGCCCATGGGTTACCATCTGCTTATGTATGTCTTTAGGACCGAAGAACATATTGGATGTCCACACTCAGAGCATAGTAATGGACGTCCTCACTTGAGGTTACACACCAAAATCCACTGAACATACACGAAAATAAACGCACAGTAAGAGAACGTTGTATCAAGCGGACAAGATAAAAACTGTGGCAGTTAACGTTGTTGTCCACCAAGCGGACAGAAATCCCAAAATTTCCGTTTATTTGGATGAGATCAGTAACGCAACGCTGTATCCGGACGGCTGACGCGATTATGGAATTTAACGCTATACATTTAATGAGTGTGTTCTTGCTCTCAGCCGCCTGTTTTTAGCGGCCTACTTATCTGGGATAACTGCAAATCACTCAGTTGTAGGATAATTCATTTACCGTCTAGCAGTTTACAACCTAAACTTGAGATTATTTTAGCTGATGTCCCCTGCGCCTTACCATAGATACAGTATAACGATCGAACTGTTTCTTCAGCTGGTTATCGTTAGGCTAAACGTTTACACTGTGCATTGTTGTTATAACAAATAAGATCGGAACATACTTCTTCACAATTCACAATGTTAAAAAATCTTGTTTCCGAAGAAAGCGAAACTAAGACACCATTTGAAATGTTGAGTTGTGTAACATGTTAATCGAAAAGTTTAAATCAGTTGTTTCTGAATTTAAAAAGATGAGGTATGTCGTCTAGATCGTCGCTGTCTCGAAAAATCCGGCGACAAACAGTGGTTGGGTGAACGTTGTGATTTGGACCAACATTGAATACCATGTTTACATTAGTAATCGTTTGAATGACCCAGCTATTAATGTAGGCTGGGTGTAGACCATCCCACTTATAACCTAAAATCCAGGGAACCAAGTAAATGGATATGCAGAAAAACGAGCTACCGAAACAAGCACGTGGCTTGACGGCGCAGAGCGTTTTACTATTGCCGTTCACCTGGTTTGCTTACTAGGCAAAATCACTTGCTCAGTCCCTTAACTGTGATCCGTAGGAACAGTAAGTACATTGTCGTGCTGGCTGAAAGACTGTAGGAAAACAGGTGGATATTGTGATAGATCTCTTTGGGTAACTCTCGTGAGCTTCCGTCTAGCCAACCATTGTTTCTTTAAAGATCACTTGCTGGGCAGTGAAACCAAAACGCTGCGAACTTTTGTCTCATGGATAATCAACCAATGCATTCCGTTTCTGTAACCCAGTTAGCTGCAGAGGAAAAAAAGGGTAGCAGCAAAGGTCCTTTATTGTGATCACGTTCATCCTGCTAATTTTGGTCAGATTAGCCAGAATGTCATGTAAACTGCAATAACCTGTTACTCCTCACACTAATAGTTTATAATATCTCATTCCTCTCCGTGCATAGTCTTAAAAGTCAATATCCAGTTGAAGGCAACAGATTATGACAAGAGGAAAATGATTGTAGTGTTTAGTTGGAAAATGCGCAAAAATTATTTGCGTTTGCCATGTTGAATCTTATTTTGTTTTATATAGTTCATCGTTCTACAAGAAATTTCTTACAAGTGGTCGAGAAGGTTGAATCTGCCGCGATAAACCGTTAAACTTTCACTCTCATACAAGACGTTGAATTCGCGGGAAGCTTTTAACACCGCGCCTTAATTTACCTAAGATTGTGAGGAATCGAAGAGGTCTGGTCAAGTTTGCTTGTGTCCTCTTATGCCCACGATAATAGAATCATCGCCATCATTCAGTTAATATCCGTTCAATTAGAATCACAGCTGTCACTAGAGATTATCGCACCCTTTGATTCGCCGTTGTCAAATGACATAGGATGCAAACAGCATTTGACCTTCATGATTTTGACACTATTCCACACAGTGGCAACCACCTTAGATTATTATGCGTTAGAATAAAACATACGTAGCTGACTACTACATACTGATGATGGTGACGTCCATCACAGTCAATAAACCCCTCAGAACTGATCTGCTACATATTTTTTCACTGACCCTTACGTCAGTTGTTAAATTGGTTAAGTATTCAGCCAGGCTGATCAGATCGATAAAGGATAGGAAACAGATTTCAAGAAAACTCCAAATCTTACTACTACATGGGTACATCACGGAATTGCAATATGGACAAATCAAGCCAACCGGAACCCGCACACCACAGTTAAGAGGTGACCCAAAACACAAATGTGGTGTTCCGTTAAGGCCAATCTTGTGGATTGACAACTCACCATATCACAAGCTTGTCAGATGGCCTGTAGACATTCTCCATCCCATCCGTCAGATGTTTACCCCTTACTTTGTAAATGTTTCTTTCGAACTGGTACAAACCTTACAGAACATATCGGTGAGTTCACATAAGATGTTTTCTATTGATGTTGACTCATTATTTACAAACATTCCTCTTCGAGAAACAGTTGACTTTTTGTGTGATTTTACTTCATATAAAAATTCGCCTTTTGTCTCCCAGTTGATTACATCAAAGAACTTATACTTTTGTATAAAGAGAACATCAGTTTTGATTTTGGAGGATCATCTTATAAGCAAGTTGATGGCGTAGCAGTAGGTAGCTCATTGGATCCAACGCTTGCTGACATAGTTTTAGGAATGATTAAGTTCCAATTATCTGATGCTATAGATGGTGCCAACCTCTATAAGCGATATGTAGATGATATTTTGATTTTTACCGCTAATATTCATTCTGTTTCACTTTGTTTCATCGCAAGGCTATTTGAAGCGGTCAGTATTTGCAATTTTCTTCTTATGCACCAATTACGTATGAACGAGGTTTGATGCGAACCCTGTTTCATAGAGCCCTGGAGATGTGCACCGATGATTGCTTACAAAGAGAGGAGGAAAGTTTAAAGAAAGTGCTGCCCGCAAATGGATATCCTCAGAAGTTCATTAATATTCACAGCCAGAAAAGACTGACCAAGACTGCCATGAGTACGGTCGCCAAGAAACAGGTCTTTCTGAGCATACTTATCAAAGACGATCATATCACAACCGACGTAAGTCAACAGTTACAGTCTGCCATAACCCATACATACCCTGCTGCCGAATTGCGGTTCCTACTCACAACTGGGAGTATCGCTCAGCTTATTCATAATTGTGACCTACCGAAATGTTCCGTCTCACATGTAATCTGTCAGTTCACTGGCAGTTGCGGTGACGTCTATATCGGCAGAATAGATCGGTGCAACGACAAAGAATGGCTGAATATATGCCTAAGTGGTTGATGCATACGAAGGGGCAATAGGCAATGACAACAGAGCGACTGAGACGAAACCCGACCTCATTCATTGCAAAACACATTGTGGAAACAGGTCACGTTGTTGACCCCGCCAACTCGTTCCAAGTGTTGTTGCGTAATCGGAACCAGGAATTGCTTGCCTTCTCCGTGGTAATGTTAATCAATACACGCCGTCCGGTCTGGTGTGTGCACAAACTGTTGACTCATACAGTTTGTCTACCCTGGAACTGATACCAGTCCTTGTATCATGCAAACCCAATCGTTGGTTGTTTCTATTGTTGTTGCTATCTGCATGTCCTATATATTCTAATGTTTTACGTTCGTGACTGAAGTGAGTAAACGAAATGTGAACATCTCGCAATATGTCTTCTATCGTTATTGGTGAATTGGATCAAGGGAACTAAGTGTTTTGAATATGATACTGCTAAGTTTACGAAAGTGTCTGAACGTTCCAGTAAATTAAAGTTTCCGTTGATCATTACCATCCAAGCTGCCACCAACCAAACCAGTAACGCGTTTCACTGAGTGTTGTCTACCACCTTGATATTTGTCCAAGGAAACGAGTGGGTCACAAGGTGTAGCCTGGTAACACAGATGGATTTTACTGCATCCTGAGCAATTTACGCATCACATTTACAAACAACGCCAGGTGAAACCGAGTCGATGTCTTCACTTTGAGATCAAGAATTTCATTCTTAGAGCCAGACTTAGAGTTTAGTCAAAACCGATTCGTGGTTTTTCAGCGATAACTACGGTCCTGATAACCCACTGGTAAAAATTAAGTAGTCACTGTTTACAGGGAATAATGGTTTATTTACTAACGAGGAATAAATGCAAGTAAAAACACCTCATAAGCCAAAAATTGTGAAGTAATTCTTAGCAAAAATCAAACTGTACGTCTTATTTCATGTAGACAGCCAACTTCCTAATATAATTTAGGTTTGTATATCAAGCTCCGGAATGTCGTTAAATAGTTACATTTTGATCGTCCTTCAGAATGTGATTGCGAGATGGAAATCCGATGCTTGAATACACTCGGGGACCAGAAAAATTCTTTTGACACGAAAGGAAGGCATTAATCAATTTGTGTATGACCTTTGAGCTAGAAGGTAACAACCAATTTTAATCGGGTCACGTGTCCTAACACTAATGGTTGGTATAAGCGTAGTAGGTTGAAGTAGTTAGAATCAACTTACCAACGTTTGCTCAAAGTTGTCTGACGAGGAATCTATGAAATTCACAGTATAGATAGATCCACACAATGCGGCCGTCACTGAGTGAGATGTTTGTGGATTCTCATCTTCGTCAAAATCGTCTGTAATTTGAGATGAATGAAACAAAGACGTATAATCCGCGGAAATTAGTCATGTACATGCTAAACTGTTCAGAAAAACTAGCTTTGGTTAACCGATTGTAGGTCTGTTGTTTGTAATTTGACGTGTTCGCTTATGAGGCACACCTCCTATTGACATTCTTTCATTAATGACACGAAACCTTTTATCTTTATGAATTTTACGTGGGTTCTGATTTACGAGGCAGAAGATCCACTGCAGTCTACCGAAGGAATAAGTAAATTAATATGAAATTGCATGAAATAAAAGCGAACTGTCCATTTCTTGCCATATTGGAAGCACAATTGACTGTTTCCAAATAAGCATGTGTGTTTAGATTCTTATGTTGCAGTGTTTTAATGCCAATAACAAGATCAGAAATATTGTAGTACTTGAACACCATTTTCCAAACTTCAACAAACAAAAGAAGTATACGTTTTCCATTCAAATAAAGCAACGTAGTGATTTTTAAAGAAACCACACTTTAGATTAATTATTCTTCAAACCCATGGAGTAGTTTACTCAGAAAACTACCCAATATACTACATAAATAAGTAGCATCATTTTTATCGACTTTGGGGGTAATGCCGCGAACAATTTGAAGTATTTAGCTAGAATGGCAATGATAGAATAAGATTAGTCATATACATCGTTAATCGGGTGGTATTTTAGCATAAATTTACAGGGGTATAGAGGGAAGGGAGTCTTAAACTATGAGAAGTCAGCAATTATTCAGCTTGAATGAGAAATAAAACAAACAACATGGTCAGTTTAGGTGGGACATCTCCAAGAACTTTTTCTGTGTGCAGTCCTGGCTGCAGCGCACTCATTATGTTAGCTTCGGTCATGTGATTTCAATGAAACAGTATAAGTTTCGACTAACCAAAGTTATCTGTGAGTAAAGTGTGCCACTGCAATCTATGATTGGGCTCTTGTTAAGCAGGTTGTTTGCTTTCTTCCGGTCAGTTTAGTAGCATTCGTGTTTCTTGGTTCAGATGAACAGATCAGCAAAAGCGTTTCAAGCCGCAGAAGCTCAAAACTCCATACACACGAAGAAGTCATCCTATGTGGCTGAACAAGGCATATTGGTTTAATCTGCTTCAGGCTTGCTGCACTGTTTGTCTGATTTGTGAATGCAGACTTTTCTGTCTTCACTTTGTCAAAGTGCACACGCTTAAATAAGTTTATCTTCTCACGCTTTTTGGGTGATAGGTTTATTCAGCGTGTTAGAAGTCAGATGAAATTCTGAAAACATGTTGATATAACCACTGCTTTTGTAAGTTGTCTCCATAAAATTCCACCGTAAGTGATAAACAGTCTTTCGCGCAACTTCTTCCCGATCGATATTTCACTATGTGAATGTAGTTCTGATTGTGGCCTGGCGACATCAACATGTGAAACTGATTGAACTGATAACTTCATTTTATGCTTCGTCAACCACTGATTGTCAAACTGCCATGGATATTTTATGGTTTGACTTTCAAAATAGCCACATGATTGTCTTCTGTGTCAGGAATAATTTTGACCGCGTCATGATAGCGGTTAACAATTTTAACTGGTCACTTTACCCTACTATATACTTCGTAGAGTATGAGTGTTAGTCACGTACAGAGTGTACGCTTTCAATTATTCAACACCGTATTTAAGTCTATTATTTTCAACTAGGCCATAACACAACTGCGAACTTGAGATAGTACGTAATAATATTGGAATCTGTAACATAACCAAGAGAGGGCCAGTTGTGAAATATTAATTATCAAACGATGTTTTACTTCAAACAACCTGGCTTCCTGATATTGTCTGTCATTTGGTAAACGTGCACTCAGTTACTGTGAACCTTGGTTTACTTAAACGAAAATGTCTCCCCAGAGCGGTTGACCATGGGAAATAAATGTGGCCACAACGTACAACTGATCATGACTTACCACCACAAAGGAACTTGGGAGTGAGAATGTGGCTAAGTAATCAGCAGATGACTTCAAACAAATAACTTACCTGCTTTGAAGCCACTAGGCGTAACACATCCTGATTTCATCTGATATCACAATCACTCCTTCAACTAACCTGGAAGCTAGCCATAATCATTCAACTGGTGAACTGCTTATGCAATGACAGGCTCACAAATTCAGATGTACGCGCAGTTCATTCTACATTCCACATACTCAGGGTTGTTTATGTTAATAATCTGCACGTTAGAAGCTAAATATACACATATATACCCAAGTTTAGCTGAAGTTATAAGATGGATCACGCATATTTTAAAGTGAATATGAACAGATACGGGTGAGTTAAAAGTTGAACGGTTATCACCTTGCATTCTTCCGGTTAGAAAGGTTGGCCAATATCCTTCCAATTTTGACTTATCTGCCTATAGAGACAGAAGGAATGAACAGTCATACAGGCTTCACATCTATTTTTTATCATAACCTTTTTAGTTTTAATACCGTTTTATTTGCAAACTGACGTTCCGTTCGGAAATTTGCTCTCTACCTCTATTGCCTACTAATGTATCCAGCATTCTCACTCATGATAATTGAGTGTAATAAATCACTAATGTGTTTATAATTGGAGGATGTTTATCATTGACGAGATTCCGGTATCTACCAGTTGCACATCAAATGAGAGAGAGTGACTTTCGTTTTGGAAACCTTCATTACGAACGTAAGTAGCCTACTTTTTCCATTCTTCACAAGGTTTGGTTACCAGAACTACAGTTTGAATTGAGTAGACTGCCGTTGTATTTTTATCAATTCTGCTTGGTAAGTAAGATGCCAGGTGACAAGGCGGCCATATTTGACTGGAATGAATGTCAACCTTGTAGTGATAGTTTGCATATTTATATACTTGAATTCCTCTTATTTTGAGAGTTGCTGAACGGTGTCCTTGCCCAGTCTTAGACGACTGACTAAATCTTTACTGATGTGCTAAAAGAATTCATTCAAAGAATTTCCTAAGTGAGCACTAACTTTGCTGAAACTAACCTAAACATTTTTGTTTCGTTTAGTAGGTCAGCTGGTACTGTCTAATACACCCGACCAAAGACACCTAACTAGAGACTGATCGTATATCGGTTATTCATTTCAGGTTTTCTACAAAAGACACGTGTCTAAGATTCATTTCACTTCCAAGGCGGCTGTGGGTAAGTGACTGCTTCCAGACCAACATCACATGTCTAATTCGCAACAAACCGTTATAGTGAATCGGAGTAATGCATCGATGGGCTCACAGTAATACAGTACACGTCCATACCAACCAGAAGTCGAGCGCTTTATATACTATGAAATGATATGTTGTGCACGTTGAGGTAAAGGAAACGCTAGCCTGTCGAAGGGTAGGTGCACGTTTGTCTGCATGACTATTAAGTGTCATCCGTTATGCAGTCATGAGTATGACCGTAACTTCACCAGCTCAGACGTTTTCACTGAAATACCACCAAACTCACATTTTCTTGTCTGCGTGTTAGTCCGAGTGTAAAACTTACATAACAATCCAGAAGTTGGAGCGAAATAGTTATGAACAGGTGTTGACTAGTTCCAGTCAACTGCATTCTTGTATGTATCATGTCTTCTATACCTAGATCCGATACACGTTTTATAATTCGAAGTATGCTCCGAATTACGAGAAACAGAATGGGCCACGCAAGCAATGTGTTCACTGACTTGCCACGAACAAACACAAACGTTAGATGACTTCTAGTGCCAAGATAGCGGGGCGACTGTGGGCCATGACAAACCGAATGTAAACGAGCTATAATGTCTTCATGTAAGAGGTTTTGTCAGCGCTTCGAAATGCAATTATCTCCCATGATGCAAACGACCGGTGTTGGGAACAACACGCATTTAGCTCGTTTGACGAGTTTTAAGGAATAAGACATATCGCATTCTTAACATCCAATCAATAGAGTAGAGGCGAAAACAGTCCATAGGTTGACCGAAAACGAATGATCCACTAGCGTCCGTCCTGTTTCAAGTTGTTTGACAGTCAACGGCGCTATCACGTTGAATTACTCTGTAAAACTCGATGAGTTTTGGTAAGAAACATAAAAGATTAGAGGGTTGTCATGAATGAGAACATCATAAAAGATTCACCGAAACTCTCATAAACCTACGTGATTTTAAACCACCATCAGTAGCCAACAAAGATATATAATTGATTTAGGGCTTCGGGCCTTTTAGAAGAATAGCGTTGAATATATTGTTACCTTCGACTAATTTGAGGTAACAGCTGTGAAATATGTTGAATATTGTCCACCTACAAGTGATGACGGATAAGAGAGTATCGGGCAGTTGCCAGGTTGAAAACAACAATGATGGAGCGGAGACGATCTAGCCTTGTTTTGACCCCAATCCGTTAACAGGGAGGTGACGCTTTCCGACCAATATGGGATAAACATGTTTTATGCCTAGGATGATGTGTTTATGTCATTTATTCATAACTCTAAACAATCTCTTGCGAAAGTAAATCTAAATTGATAAAGGCTTCACAAACAAAAACACACTTCCAAGGTGACTGGTATCACGACAACAATGGCACAGAACAACGCACTGTTAAGTGCAGTGAACTTTTCGGCATACAAACTTTGCGAATTTTCTTCGACAAGATTAACTCCTAGGTTGGATGGATTGTCTTCTCATTTTTTCTACGCTTATCATGATTCATTTCAACGAAGAATCGATAACAACGTTCAACAAATGCAGTATGTTGCTTGAAAACAGTGTTTGAACAAATAATATGGCAATCTGAAATATATATGTAATACAACAAACGTTTGCACCATGCAACACAACTTCATACCTCGGTATTTTATGGTGGATTTATTCGGAACGTGACCACCAACCACATGTCGCTGTCCACGCAAAATACATACAAGCATTTGAGACTTCCACTCGTGTACTAAAGTTATTCACTGTTGATCTAGCGTGATAATAAATCTGTTGTGTTACAAATTGGCAGTTCGCTTGACAGCTAATTAGTCACATTTTACGTTCAATTAAGCAACTTATCATGTCCCATCTAGTCTGCTGAATCAAAATCTGAGTGTTAAAATCCGAGGAATCAGAATACTTGTTCGTGACCCGTGGACTAAACCGGATGCGAAACATCGACGTTTTACATGTCTAGAATTTTCGAACGATGATTTCAGAAGTCACCCGAGGCACTTGAATAACATTTAGCAACCGAATACGATGTAGTTTGAGTAATCTACATTGGACGATAACAAGTACAATGCTCAAAATTGTTACTTGGGAAATTTTAGTGGCTTGTTCAATGCCAAATCTGAAACACGGTAGCAAACACACGAAACCATATACGTTTTTCAACATCCGCAGTAAAGAGAAGCAGATGAACAGAGTAACATAAGTGTATCTTGGCAGTAGGTCATTACTTTCTGGCCAGGTTTCAAATATCTCGTAAGCGGTTTCATTTTACTGGACTAGTCGAAAAACTCCAGAAAACTGTGAAGGCCGAGCTACAAACTCATACCTGTTATTGTGGTAAACAGCTTTCTAATCAGGCTTGATCAAAGTTTGTTCCGCGTTAACCTTAAACAAGAACACGTATGGGACGTGCCTGTGACAGTGTGAAATGTCAAAATGCCGTCCTTAATTCCCTACTAGAACATTGCAGACTGATATGTGGTATCGAATGGAACCTGCCTGAAAATTTCTAGAACCGAGGTATATCGATCTGAGTTTGGGTTGAAGGTCAGATTCAGAGGAGGTTAGTGTAATATGAACCCAAGTATGCTAGAACCTCTTGTTACTAACAAATCGGCGAGAACTAAAGTATTCCTTGTAGCTACTTACGCTAGAAATTCCTCCAGTGTTCACCTTCTATTTGTACCTGCTAATTTTTGAATAACTTCGCTGACTTCCCGAAACTACACAAACCCATGGTGTGTTTGTGAATTGCTAATGCATACTACTTACTGAACTGTAAAAACTCCCTAATGGGTTCCTACAGTTATACGAAGAAAAGACGATTTCCAAAAATACTACGGCTTCATAGTGCTGTGATGAAGAGATTTGTCAGTCACTAGTAAGTTATACGAAGTGAGCATAGTTCACGTTTGAATGCAATATTCTCCTTCCACCGGGCTTTTCAGTAGCTCCTTTCCGTTCCAGACTTTTAAGCTCACCTTTCATTTTTCTCAGAATTAGTCGGTTTGGTATAACGTTTCCTTGATCGGTCTACTTCATATTGAAGCAGCAACGGTGACCATTGTACTGTTGATCGCATAATAACCACGAATAGGTAAGTATGTTTATCAGGCCTATGGAAAATAAAATATTCTCGTGTTACAACTGCGTCCTGATACTTATCATGTTACTCTTGATGGACCATACCCCAAACTACTGGCGTGAATGAATTGGATGTTGTTCAGATATGTTTTCAAGTCGCAGCTGAGTGAGATAAGGCTTGACAGATATCAATCATTTTTTGTATGGATCGAGAATTTTCAAAAGTTACTGATGACGCGTAAATGCCATGAACACGCTCATCTGAGAAGCAGCAAAACTGCGTACTTCGCTTTTGAACTGTATGACCATATTTTTGTATAGCTTGATTGTGTGTTATCTTCCCAGGAGAGTCTGTGACTTATCACAACGACCCATGGCAACAAACGGAACTCCGTTGTGTTACACTGGTGCTTTCTCTTGACACTTCAGCTAAGTATTGCCAGCCCGGTATATCCAATCTTCTGAATGATTTTAAATATCTATATGAATTGCCGATCCATTCTAACTTTTTGAACTGTGTTTTTAAAATGATTGAGTTGTTCACGTCAGGTTCCCAAACCGTCCGTCGCAGAATTATAACATGAAGCCTAATTATACATTCATGTAATGCTGAATGCGCGCGCGATTTCTTTATATATACAGTTTTTGATGACCAACAGAGCGTAAGAATGAGGATCCTTTTTGAGCTCCCGAATCCTATATCTTTGCTGTCAAAGTCTCGTCACCATGTCGACAGAAAGTTGAAAATATCACAGTTGGTGCAGTACTGGTCCTTCCCATTACCTATCTTTTCGTAATGCCTGGTATCGTGGGTTTTGTGAACCATCAATTATCTTGAGATTCGCAGTCTAAATCAGTGAATAGATGCTACTGATAAGTAGATTTTTGAAGTTGCCGGAGATTAAACGCGCTCGGATGTCGCTCGTTGAATAACAGAGACCTTTATGTAACAGAGAACTTATGTGGTTTGAGTCGAATGTTGCTTATTAGGGATCACAGATGTCACACTCCCAGAGTGTTCAGTCGACTGATTTAAGTAGAAAGCAACATACTCGCATTATACTTCGTTAGTCACTCGTCAGTAGTATACACACATTTAACAAAATTGTTCCATATTGCGAAATACTAATCAAAAATCGCTCACGAAGTCAATAACCTCTGCAAATCTTTAGTCGTAATCAATGAGTTATCCAGAGAGGGTGATCAGATATTTGCAGTATCTTCTCTAAGGACGACTGAACAAACTATGTAGTATTCGGAGGAGAAAGCAGGTAAGCGCTTCATTTTGATAAATTGGTCACGTCTGGTTTTGAACCATTAGAGCAGCGATTGATCCATAGTAGAATGAAACACTGACCATGGCAGAAATACATGGTAACGGCTCGTTCTGACAAGCAAAAACTCATGCTGTTCGGAGAAGCTTATTAGCATGATGCATACCCAGACAATTCCATTTCTGCATAATAAAATGCGTACATTGTAATAACCATTGGGTTATCATTATATACAATGACAATGCTTACTAGTGCCGCCATAACTGTAATCCATTTGTCATTATCGTGTCTGAGTACACTGCAATTAAAGGTTCTTAATTGCGAGTGAGGATTCTACATTTTACCAGGAAGCCGGCATCTTTGAAACATATGCGTACTTTTAGTCACGTTGTGAATAACTCACAATAATGTTTTTGGCATTGGTGGTTTTAACCAATCTTCTTTGAATGTGAGCGTCAATAGTACACGAGTTTTTGGTGAAGTTGTATCTATAAAATGAATCATCATAAAACTTTTGAAGAATTCAAAACGGTTGATTTGTTCATCCCATGCTTAGAAGTAAAACCTGGAGGAGTGTTGCTTGAGAACTACTTACGAAATAATTGAAACGCTACTTATAACGGATCGCCAGCTATTAGTGTACATAAACTGCATTTGTTTTCCGCGATTGGGAGAAGAAACCAGGCCAAGCTGACATTGCTGACCACTGTGCAAGTGACCTCATAATAGACCCGGCCGAACACTCAGGCACACTCGGTTGTGAGGAATTTTTAGGGTGATATGGGGTTTGACAGTCTAAACCTGGAATGAAATTCTAACCATGAAGTCTTTGAACCACGGTCACAAGATATTTGTCGTGTCTTCTTTAAAAAGTATCGAGCACTCCGAAAGTCACTCATCAACAATTGTGGTCGAGTGTTTGAGTATAACAATTCAGTGGTGCAATGTTCAACACACCTGTTTCATAAAGGCGTAGCCGCTGTGGCAAGGTGTGCAGTACTGATTGTCTGTAATAAAAACGAGACCCGAATCTAATGCTTTTATGAATAGGCAGGTTGTGACTTTTACAGAATCGTGATAGCCGCGATCAATCGTTGGTGACGCGTGATTTGATGTTAGCCAGAGTCTTTTATAACCCAAAAATGAAGCTGAAATGGAAATCTTTTGCTGACCTCGGTTGTTCCTTTCATTTTCAAGCGTGAAAACTCAACAGCACAGAAAGCAATGCTATTCCTAGGTTTCATGTGAACCTCACTTTTACGAACTGAACGGTTTGATTGACAAAAACGCGTTGTTGTTACATGTTCTAAAATATACCTACTCGCTCCCCCGATTAGTTGATAACTGGCTGGTTAAAAATTCAGAATCCGTGCACGGACCATTAAAGAAACATTTTTCACTACAACAGCTTTCATTTAACCGAGATCATTATAC
>JTDE01000130.1:81417-106239 GCA_014338405.1 Paragonimus skrjabini miyazakii
GAGTCAGGCATCGCAAAAGTCATAGTCAACAAGGACGCTAACCTTCCATGTAAAACTTGATGGCAACAGCAGAAAAGGACTCTAGTTGCACATCCCAATTTCTCACGTTGAACGATTCTTTGTGTGTATAGTTCGAATGTTGACGCTAAATTTTCAAAGAACTGTTATCAGAGTATTAATGAAACGCATTTTAAGACTTATCCCGTCTGGAGTTTTCATAGTTCACACCGAAACTCGGGCTTAAGGAGTTATCTGTAAAGTAACCGTATATAAGTGATAAGTGAGTGATTTACTGTCATTGATGTGCCAACATTAATGTAAGCTCTGTCCGATTGTTTCTGGGATAACCAGTATATGCTTCTTAAAACTTTGCACGACTATCTTCTTAAACGAGTTCCATCGGCAAAATTTGTGCTGCTAACACGATAAAGAATGTACCTTGTTTCATCCGATTCTTCCATTTAAACCGATGTTCACAGTCACTAACTTTTGAGGCTATCCAAAGAGAAATTCACTGAGCACAAAGTAACTTGGGAATGTTGTTGAAGAGCTTTTACTGGTGGCTTACTCAAGAAACTGTTATTTTAACGTCCATTGCTGCTCACACAATAACGTCACTGCTGAAAACGTGCTTTCTGTGTTCTTCTTGTATAGTCCACTTTATTTTTTCAAATGTGAACTGTCTGTGATTACCTCACTGCGCAATACTTTTTCACATAGAGGGTAACCATAAGTTTCCTCAAAAAAATGGGTATGTTCCATGTTTTTGCATCTTCTTCAGTCGGACTGTAGCGGTTTCTAACAGATTTACCGCTGTGACTAAGATTCGCAGTTTGATAAAATAAGCATATGTTTGAAATTACCTGATGGGGTTATAATAAAGGGTTACTGGAGTCAACTTACACAACCTATACAACCGTGCATATTTGCATACTAAGTATTATGATATACTAGGCGCACACATTATGTAACCGACAGAATAATATACGTGTTGAGTGGAACGGAAAATTGATTTGTTAAATATTTATCACTGGACCATACTCACTGTAGCCACTATAGTGTCCACAAACATAACATCCTCCATAAATAAAATATTCTATTTTGATAGATTCTTATTCCGCGATATCTCTGTGTTTCTATCATATGAACTATAATTACAGTCCTAACACATTTAGTTTGGTAATTCCTTATTACTGACCAAGTCACTCTGATTTGTGGCATTCATTAGTTGTATCAAGACTTACCTTTCTAGCTCTCTTGGTGACAGTCCCTGCAATTTACGGTATGTTTCGTCTTCATTATTATTGTGTCTGATCACTACTTATATTTTGTTCATCAATACCGTGTTTAAGGCAGTCCAGTACAATTGACTCGTGTGCTACAGCAAAGTTACAACTTGGTGAGGCAATTCATATACTACCAGCACTTGCATTATGTTTCCAATTTTAGTACTTAGACTTCAACTTGGATCGTTTACACTACCGTTAAAAATAGCAATGCTTAATTGAATTTGTTACGGCTACATACACATTTCAGTTACATGGAAGCATCGATGGCAGCACTGGTTACATTTCAGACACACCTGAGATACGGCAGCCTGTCAGGACGAAGGTGTGTCCACGGATGACCAGTCGAAAGTTAACAATTTTACGGTTTATGAAAAATGGGCTGATTTCTTGGGACGGTGAAAAATTTCGGAGTTAATGAACGACGAAACTCCAGTTTCCTTTGATGGTACCATAAAGGTCCACACATAACGTCCTTAATTTAACTTAGTAGCGCAGTGATCAACACGGTTGTCTCGTGAAAGTGTGACCAAAGTTTTCTTCCGGCCGTGATAAAGGAATGCACTTTTGACGAGCTCAAGCAAGACATGGACTTGAGTATTGCGCTTTTTTAAAACAGGCTCACTGAGAAGCTTATGATGATGCACTAGTTGCAATTATTTATGAGTGGTCTTCAATTTTTATAATAATCCGCAATCCGTCACTGCTAGCTGATAATTGATAGTGGTGGTCTTCACAGTAGGATGAATTCCTACCCAAAGGACTTGATTCAGCTAGTGAGACTGTGCATACAAACGTTAAAAACGTTAAAACCCATCTGCACAGAAGTAGACAAATGAATTTACTTATAGTGAGACCGTCTGTTAAGAGTGCAATGATTCTCAGCAAAGCTGAAGCCTTTCGAATACTGTGGTCTCAATACGCAAACGCCACATTTGCTGTTGCGCCTTAGACAACGCTTGTGTGGTTTTCTGCTTACCTGAATATCATAGTAATTAAAGTAGACTTTACAAACAAAGGCGAAAATAAGTTATTTCCAGCGCTCTTCCAATTGCCGGTTATAAAATGACGAACTTAAAACTGCCCATCAAGAACTGCGAGACATTCACAGCTCATCTCAGGTGGGAAGAAGGATCCGCCAGCCACTAGATATCCATTTGTCACAAAATCGGGCCACAACACTTCAGGCAGTTTCGCTAAACGCCAAGAATTCCGCAGAACCACAAGAACAGTATAGCGTGGTCCACGCGGGTTCAGGCCTCAGGTGTGATCGTCGTTGTCCGCACGAAATCGGTAAACAGGTCCACATACGTTGGTACGCGATTGTAACCTGGTGATTGCAAACTAGCGATTGGAAAAGTCGGTCCTAGCTGATGGCTATGGACCGGGAAGCCGACACAAATCACGGATCAAGATAACAGGGTCGCTCTGACGAAAACAAAATGCTTGTACGGGAAGTGGAATTAGTTTAGTTCTCATGTGGATGTAAACAACATTACTGACGTTAAAACGAAAGATGAGCGGAAAGCGATCGACAGGTGGACACCTTGCACGGCAGTCCAGTTTTATCTCGGCGGTCACTTACCTGTTTTATAAAAGAACCTATTGTTGAGTTGTAAAGTCAGAATACATCGTTTACTACTCACTGTATCTATTTTAATTATTTCAGGTGTACACATATAAATATATATATATCGGGTGTAGTAAGTTGTTACAGTTCGTCTGGGGATATTCTAGACAAGATATCTGAGACCATCGTCGCTCCCTCCAGACACGCATAGACAACCGTGCATATACTGGTTTTATTGTTCCCCTGAGCATTGGAGACAAGACGCTACAGCCAACTTCACCGAAAAATATACACCCGCAAACTAACATAGGTTTAAATTGGGTCGAAGCCAACTTTCATTTTCGTGATTTCGAACAAAGCAATTGAAAGCCGGCTGACGTTCTGGTAACATATCAGAAAAGCATTCGCTTTACCAATTTCCATTAAAAAAAATAAAGTACGTGTTTGACAGGTAATTAAGGAGTGTAATGGCAACATGCGTTACCACAGGATACGTCTAATTTCTCCCTAATTATGTGGCTGATTACTTATTTATACTAATTCGATCCAGCCAGTCAAACTGTTAGCGAAACGGAGCTGAACATTGTTACTAACCGAAACTTGGGGAGAAGTTCAGATCCGAGTCGTGACGAGGATGTGTACCACAGTCGAGTTCAAACCCAAAAAACTTAACATATAGTGCCTATTTTTACGAAGAGATTTCTAGAAAGTGTAGGTGGTGCGTACCTTGCAATTAGCTTTCAGCGCTGTCCACCTCATCTTACACGAAATCGAGAAAACGTTATCTACCTTGGTCAGTTTGTCCACACTGCTAGGGTAGTGTAGGCGAGCGGCATGAGATTGTAATCCTCAATTTCCCGTAGGCTCACCAAAGAATTCCAAATTTGAAACACTAATAAAGTCGCTGCTTAAACGTTTTGTCCATTTAAATTCCGATTTTTTCAGTTAATTTCCGTAACCATAGTATTGGTAATCGTAGTGTTGAAGTTGAACATCATTCACAATTGACTGCGGCTTTCGCATTCCCCTAAACTTTCCAGTCGGCCCCTATCGAAAAGAAGCGCTGGACTCGAGTTTCTCTCTCATTTGAGCTCATCAGTAGTGCATATTCCTGCCATGGCCGGGACTAGAACTCCGACCAGGTTTTTCATGATGTAACCATGTTTACCATTACGCCGTTACCCTCACATCAGGCACGACCGAATTATCACATGTGAACGCTCAACCGCTTTTGCTTGTGGGTAATGATCAAGTTGCAGGATCGCTTTTATTAGTGGGTGCAACTTTTGCGTTGTTATTGAGTGCCTGCGGCAATTTTTCGATATTTCACTTATTGTGTTTTGGTTACGAAGAAACAGCTGTTTCTTGTCCAATGTGTTAAACATTTCAGCCATCGGCAATTTGATTATTCAGGGCAGAGTTGACTATCTGGAGGTGCGGCGTGATTAATTAGCTTCCATTAAACGAATACATGATGGTTATTAACACCAGCCTGCGATTACACTAATTGATTGTCATGTCTGATAAGCGCTGATTAGCCTGGACTTTGAGCATACCGAAAAAACCCCACTAACGTGGATTGGTTTCCATCGGAAAGCTGCGTCTGACTTGGGGTAGATTTACGACCAGGTTTATCTCACCCTACAGGAAGGAGAATTTACCTATCACCATCTGAAAATTTGTCGTTTGTATATTTCAGACCTGTACAAATTTAGTCACCTGTTGCTTTGTATACAGATTCTTGTAGCACTGCCTACAAAACCAGGCGGTGTTGACCAATAAGATAGACCGTCTTAATTTTGTAAGCCACGCTTAATGTGTAAGTTAATCTACATTCTCTGTGACGAACCCATGTAATTTTTTGTCCGGCAAACCAAATACCATTCCTGCCTTTTAATAAAATCGGATCAGTGGTGGCGATCATTAACGAGGGATTACAACTTGATATGGACATCGTGTGTGCATTTAGAACTGAGGTCCACATGGTATGCTCACTGGCAAGAGTCGCATTTCTTTTCACCTGTTTGAATCAGTCCCCGTCCTTTACAATCCGAACGACTCCTGGCTTGCATGTTAGACTACAGTTTACTTATGTTAACCTTGTCATCAAAACTCAAACTATTGAAAACCGAAGAGTAATGGTTCCTGAACCCTACGGGTACCGAGAAAATCTGTAGCTGAATATAGTGTTGGTGTGATACAACCACAAACGCCTTTGAATCAGCAAGAAGATACTGTAAACAAATAAAACTTGTAATGGGCGAGAGGTCGTGTATTTGTACTGAAACACCTTTCACATGTTATCACTGACGAAACCGGATAAGATCCAGTGAATTGCAGAATAATGAACCGCGTACATGAATATTGTATCGATTAAATGAGAAAGACGCTTCGAATAATGAAAGTTGACTAACCGTCTTGGATGCAAAGGTTGACTTTTCAACCATGTTAAGCATAACAAAAGGCTTCTAACGCTGAGCGGTGAGACAGGTAATGTGAAAAGCTAAGTTATGCGAACCAAATTTACATTGTTGCAAACTGATGAGAACGTGATCAATATGGAGACATCTAATTGCTTTGGAACTATATTAAATCACATTGCACTGAAACGAGGTAGCCGGAAGTTTAGTCAGCAAAGATTACACACTTGTAACTATGGAAAAGATGAACGTTTCAATGGCAAGCACGGTCACTAGTGAGTAATAATCAGGTTGCCCGATCGTCTCGATATGGAGATACAGTAACTGTCCTGTTACTCACAAGCGGCAGTGGTTGTGCGTTCACATATGATAATTCGGTCGTGCCTAACATAAAGTCAATGGCGCAGCGGTAAACACGGTTGCCTCATGAACAGCATGTCCGTGGTTCAAGTCCCGGCAGTGGCGATGATATGCACTACTGACGAGCTCTAATGAGAGCAAAACTCGAGTCTAGTGCTTCTTTTCGAAAGGGGCCGACTGAAAAGTCTTTAGGAATGCGACGGCTGCGAGCAATTGTGGGTGATGTTCAATTTGAAATAAACCAACTCCCCAACTACTCATCAGTAATATTCTATTTTTCCGTGGAGAACAAGTTAAAAACAATTCCACTCACCAATGTGCCAGAAACATCTGTATCAGTGTGTATCCTTGGTTGTAAGCAGTCTAAACGCCTGTGAACAGACGTGGAATACTATAATAGAAGCTAGATAATCAACCAGCCTTGAGATTTACGAAGATCTCGAGAGAAAATTTAGGGATTAAGAACGCTTCGGTCAGTAATTTAGTTAACATACTCAGCTTCTGCAGCTATCGATCATTCTTAAGGGTAAGCTCATCCAGTAGAATCACAGTGAACCCAGCTGCTCGACAAGATGAGCATCTGAATTTGAACACTGTTATGGAAAGTAACTTTTTGTGCACACTGGTGCTCAAAGTTTCTTTATTTCATCTAAGTTTTGTCTTTCCGGAGTTCAACAACTATAACTTATTACAGATCAATTCTGAATAGTCTCGCGGACTACACGTCGTTTTTGATGCGTGTCAATTCCGTCGATCCAGAAAGTGTCTGCTTTGAGTAGTATGTGTTCTGTTACTATATCTGTGATCAAATAAGTCTTGAGGACTCGCCTCTATTAACTAACTTGACTGCCTGTCCAAATGAAAGTAATTTAAGTTACGAACATATGTTGAACCTAATTAATCGTGATCAACAGGATCGACAGCACAATATTATGCATGCAAAACGTGGGCATAGTTGGTAGGGAAGTTCAAAGGAGTATTACTGGTGAGTGTGAAGGTTTGCTTACCTTGGTGATTAGTCTGCCTGCGATGTCAGCATCATTATTTTGTGATTTGTTAGTGTTGTTTAGACTAGCATCAGCAACAGTAGAATGCCATACTAATGTTAGTTTTGATGTTGACTTCCTTCCTGTTAATCAAGCGTATACACTGTAAACCAGATTGATGTCCAGTCAAACCCAGACAGCGCAACTGAAGCAAGATATGATATGGGACAAAATGGTTCAAGTCAGGACTAACTACATAAACGGTTCGTGTAGAACAAAAATAATATGTTTGGTGACTGGTATAGTACGACCATTACAAAATCAAACAGTCTAGCGTTGGATTTCCACCACACGCCTCCAACTCCTGCCAGGGTACCTACGCTCAACAACCTACGTTCGCTAAACATCTTTCGTGCTGATGGCCAATTTGTTCGAATATATGAGAGGACAACCCTTACGGTGCGATGAATAACAGAATGATGCAAACACAATTGAAAGTGCACGCACATTATCACCAAACGTTCAAAGGGAATGAAACGGGTAGTTTGATTTCTTGACAATCTTTATTAGTCAACCACCAACACGTGAGTGCAGGTGGGAGTTTCCGAATGTTTGATAACATTCTGTTCAGTTGACGAATATGAAATTCGAAAAAGCCGACAAACTGAATGTTCTAACCTGTCAAATTATAGTGAACTATCTGCGAATCAGCAACGATTAAGCATTGTCATCGTCATACAGTAAGTTTTATCTCATACCTGGAAAAGTGTCTATATTCCAGTGTGCACTAGACGAGTGAATACATTAAAATATCGTTTAATGCAAAAATGTCCTAGTGTGGGGGATTGTCAGGCAGGACGTGTGAGCATTCCAGCTCTCGGCGGAATACCCCACCACAGAAGGGAGGTGCGTTCAAAAACCCACGGTGAGCGGATAGAGAACGGCGTGGGCGACCGGATGAGTCATTGCTCGACCGGATCGGACCAACGGGCGAGACGTGGCAGCCGAAATAGAATGAATGACCAAACTGAAGGCGTGATTATTTCAACACTCTCAGAAATATATCGACACGGCTGTAGATTACGGTCAAAGCCCACGGTTGATAGACGGAGGACAGCACGAGCGATCGGACAAGCTATCGCTCAACGAAATCGGATCAACGGCCGAGGAATAGCAGGCAGAAAACCCCCGGGTACAAGGCGCACATCATACACCTGAACCGAGTAGAAGTGCACACGACATGCGAGCGGAAACCAGGGGGTGTTGTGGACTGGAATTGTGATTCAAAATCGCGAGCGTTCGTGTGGCATGGTTACTAGCGAGTTGGACAATAAAGATTGTGCTTTATTGGACGCCTTTTCGCTACACTGGCATGTGAAAGATTGATGACAATCAGATGTAATGCATACTAACTTCCTGCTCCAGATTTCACTGAAGACATTACTCACACTTTTCGACACACCCAACTTTATGAAGCAGTTCAACATTGCGCCTACGACTTTTCAAAAGTTCACTTCCTTCGTAAAGCGTGCCATTGCTGAGTGCTAACTTCACTAACAGAAAAATAATCCATCTTGAGGGAGTATCACTCTACCATTCAAAATAATGGCAAATCAAAGACGCTATAGTTTCCTACATAACACGATCAGAAAATTTCATTTGTTGTCATTCCATCACCTTTCTGTTCATCACTCGACTAGTGAAAATGATCAATTGTGCTGGCATTATACACAGAATGCACACCCCCAAAATAAAGAACCCAAGGAATGACCCTGGAGGTCAGTAGGCAATTTTGATGGGCAAAACTAATTGAATTTACTAAGCATTTTGAGAAAACAATTAGTTGAGAATTGTTCACAAAACGGATGGGGGACTCTAGTAGATCCATGTCTTAAGAGAATAAATCTTTCGGCGGATCCTTCTGAATAAACACGGCATGCTTATTCAATGACCACAGCGTACAGTGTTAAACTAAACACGACCGTTCGTGTTCATTCTCTGCCCTTTGTTTGACGGAAGCAACAGTTTGTCATCGTCCGACGCGGTGTCAATCGTGTGGCTTGTTGATATACCCCAGCTGAGAATATCTGGCGTCGACCAGACAGTGTTCGGAAGTTGTTTCGCTTGTAATCATAATGTTGTGACTTACAGAGTGCTGGACAGTGTGGTGCAGCCCATGTTTTTGTTTATAGTTTACAGTTGATTGTTTGTTTCAAGATGTCGCCAAGAGCCAGTGTGTAACAATGTTGTGGTCATCATAAATAACATTAACCTTAGTTTTATAGAAGTTGTGAGACTTTAGGATACCGAATGTTGTTCGTAAGCGCACCTACTTGGAATCCTTAAACAAAGTGGACGTTTTCTAAGATATTTTGTTGCGGTCATTTTGATAGCGGAACTCCCACAATGAAACTTCTCAACTGAAGAGATCGTCTGGCACATAACGGAAGACAATGAACTGTTCAGTCACATATTGGTGGATGCCGTGGTCAAGACCTGTTATAGAGCATGGATGATTATTTTATCCCACAACTGGTCCGTGTTGTGATCACTGCCTAAAGGGCACTTGCCTAAAGTTCCTGCGTCATTCACGATTTATTCACTTACCCTCTGCTGTCAAGCTAGTCATTCCGGGAAATCATTTAATTTGCGTCAACCAGGACTCGTAAGCGCCTTTTAAAATGGTTCGGCGCTGTTGTAGATAAACGAATCGAGTGCAGCTTGCTCTGCACAGAGTTATTAGAGCTCATAAAAAATCAACTGCAATGTGACACCTACCTACTTCAATGAGACTGTTATTAATAACCGGTGTGATTAAAATCCGACAATATAATTCTCAGCTGTGTACCTAAAATAAATTCATACAGGTCCCACAACTTTTTTGAGCACCTATGCACGAAACATTCGTACACCACTGAACTATTAACCTGATCATCATATTTTCACATAAAGGTCACGTGTGTCACCCGAATACGTTTTTATCTTACGCGAGTAAACGCACTACCGAAATCTGTTTATTTTGTACGACAAATGATATTCCACAAATCGCACTGTACTTATGCAACATTCCTTCCTATCTGAATTGTTGGTCAACATGCTTGAGTGGTAAGCCATGAAAACTGTCAGTGAAACATTAGGTATCCTTCAGTTAGAAATGATGACATGACGGAACAGATGCACTATGTATGATGTAAAGAACAACACATACGGCATATGGTAGCTTTGTGTCACATCGAAATTAAGAAGCGCTGGATGCTGTGACTTATTTGCATGTGTGGTCGTAATTTACATGTCGCACTAATTAACGTCATAAGACATTGTAAACTTTACCGCGATCTATGCGAAACTTCTAAAAATTGACAAGTTCATATCAAAAAATGAAGCTTTGCAGGCAACAAATTAATTCAGGTGGCTTTCAGTTGATATGACTGATTTCTACCGGGTACCGCAGATGCAACAACTGTTTACGTTTAGCTAGTCGACTAGAAAAACGTCGAAACCTGAACTTCTTCATTCACCCCATTGTTATCGCCGTTGTTATGGTAACCAATAATTGTTTTCAGAAATCACCATTAAATTTCCCCTTGATGATCTCTATCCGACCGGGAAAAAACATAGACTTTACCGACACTCATGAGTAGTCAGGAAGTTGTTTATTCTCAAGTTGAACATCACTAACGCTCGAGCGCAGAGTTCCCATTCAGCTTCTTGTTAGGGCTGGTCACTAGTGCGTATCCTTCCCGCGGCCGACAGCGGCTGACTGGAAAGTCTATCTGGGATACGGAGGCTGCGATCAACTGTGATTGACGTTCAGTTTTAAACGTTGAATATTTAGTTGGCCAGTTAGGAGATTGGACACATGCACAACCTTCGCATCATGTTGTGGGCTCATTCACAGAAAGGCTTGCACCGCCAAACGTGTACGTCTGTTCACAACAACGGCGATAATTCACTGGATATCAAAGTAACCACGGCGACCTATATGATTACGCCGGAAGGTAGGCCAAGCTTTAACTCAGTGGCGAAATCTAAAACCATTTAGTCACAACTGCCTAGACTACGTGAAATAAGATTATGCGAGTAAACTGACCCAACTCAGTAAGCATGGATTAAACCTTCCGTAAGTGGATGACCTAGGACAGGAAAAAAGGTAAGCGGCGTTCATATTACTGACAAGTAACAGGGGTTGTATTTGATATAACAAAGTCTGTTGGGGAATAAGTGCAGCTTTGGGCTGCCAGTGATCTGTTTTAGCGAGATGCTCTCTAATCAAAGAACTCACATTTGATTTCGCCTCTTCTGGGGCGAACAAAAAGTTCATAGCTTTTTTCCGATGGAGATTTAACAACGTTTTGTATATGTATCAAATAATCGTGTAAACCACTTGGCCGGTGCATTAACATTGGCAGCAACTGTACTGAATTGTACCCGTGAATAATACTGGTTGGTTGACCGCCTCCAGAGTAAATAGTGACCACTCTGTTGTCAAGAATTCGAACATTCTTCACTATCGGTCGTGGCTGAGCATCTGTGTATAATTGGGTTGCACCTAGTGTGAACTCAGTGGAACAGTAATCAACGTATTTGCCAAATACGAATGAGAAACGCAGCTCAAATCTGTGACCTGGCAAACACATTAATCATCAACGGGCTTAACAAAATCCAGTCTTAATTATTGCGATTTTTCCAAAACAGCTTGCTGGAAGTTCTGTGAAATTGCGAAGGCTATGATCAGTTACAGATGACGTTCAGTTCACATGAGTATCCAAATCCTCACCGATTACTGGAATCACGGAATCATGGTCGATCCATGTGTGACCTGGTAACGGTATATATTACAATCATGACTACGGTAGACATATTTTTCTATGACTTCGCTAGGAAGGTAACCTACCTATAAGACTCACATCTGGTTCTCATTTCAAAATATTCGAACCAGATGTTAAGTGGTAAACGATAAACATAACAACGAAACGTACACCGACTTCTTCTCCCTATTTTATTGTTGGCTTTCCCACTGACGTTTTTCGCATTTCACATATGATAGTGAATTCTTTCCTAAGGATAAGAACCTTGCGCTTGTTATGATAATCAGCTTATCTCATTTTAAGCTAAATTATTTCACTCCATGCGATTATCTGAACATATATGAAATTGAAACTCACATGGTTCCGACTGTCCACTGGTTAACCGAGCAAGCTGTTGACAAAGTAGGGTTTTACCCACTCCAGTTGCACCTAGAACTTGAACTTGATAATATGTCATTCCAGGTTCGTCAGCAAACAGTGAGTCTTCTGTTAACGGCACTCCAAGAGGCACGCTGGGGTTACAGATAGAAGTAGGATAAACGGGTACTGGAGGCAGATATTTTGGTGGGGTTCTGCAGACATTCTGTACTCCTGAGTTTACAGATGAATAGCTCAGTGTGGCTGCCATCATCTTCTTCTCGGATAACGGAATTTTGTTTCGATCTTCTTCTGTGCTAGCTCGTCTTAATTGACCACGACAAGGGGGCTTCAAGTATGCCGATTTGACATTTTCGACACTGTCGTTCGATCGTTGACCGACCGCGCGTCTGTCTATTTGGACTGGGGATACATCTGGACTTTCCATTCTCATAGAATGACTTCTGAAAGCTGCAGCATGACGGGATGGCTTTAAACTGACCGAAGTCCTTGTCGACGGTTGATTTGTTGATCCGGACGGTGAGTTAGCTATTTGACAAAAATAATCGAACTCATCAACTGGGGCATTTGATCTTCTTGTCCGATCCACGCAGTCTGAATGTCTTCCAGCTTGAGAAGGTGGTTCAGTCTGGAATGATCGTGGTTGCCTGGTCAATTTGGGACGATCTCGGCCCGCGTTTGCTGATAAACTTTCCATGGAGTTCATACTATCCGTGGAATTTTGTGATGTTGGTCGAGATAAATGTCTGGAGCTCCCAGAATATAAAGTTGAAAACTGGACGGTTTGAGCGGTTTGTGATAAAACGGATTCTTGTATAGAATGGTTAGATAGCTCACGTGCTGGTAGTGATGCGGAGGAATTGACCCTTTGCGTAATTTGCCTTGGCCTTTCTCCACGAACTTCGTCCTGATCGGAGGAACTAGATGAATCGGAATTTTCGTGCACGTGGCTAATTTCTATTGAAGGAGCCACAACCAGGCGGTCGCGTCTATTTTGTTGTACGTAATTTTGGTATTTGTTTTCAATCTGACTTCGTTTTGTTAAAGTCTGACCATGACTGACCGGTGGACTCCAATATTCATGTTTAGTTTGATTAAATTGATGGTCGTGTCTGGGTGATAACACCAAATTTTCGTGACTGTCCGCAGTACGTGTTCTTCCCTCAAAACTTGAAGCTCTGCCTACGTTACGTAAGCCAGGTGGGCGCAGACTATCTGGTGATAAATAACCAATATGACCGTGTACTTCAGACGACTGGCGTTTCGGAAACACTAAGGGCTCTTCGGGTAGCCGACGAACAGTGCGGGCGTCCGGCGTTGTACAGCTGTAATCCACAGTCTGCCCTTCAGTCCAACGTTGATCTACAAACGTTTGAGGCTGACTATTCCGATAGGCCTGACGCCATCGTTGGATTCTTGTGTGACGTGCAGATGACTGATCGAAATCGGCATCACGGTTATCTGTAGAGTGGAAGCCAAAAGAAAACTGACTGAGAGCCAGCCCACCAATTGGGTAGATCGTTAACGACGATCTTACTTGTGATTGGTTGAGTGTGGTTAGAGGGAGAACGGTGTTTGTTTGCCAGGCTAGGAAAACGAAATTCAGTCAGCTTCACCATATTTTCAAAATATATTAGAATGCATTTTGTACCGAGTAAAAACACCAAGAGAAACGATTTAATCTCTAATCTACTGCATTTAACTCTGTACACTATCTACAGAAAATACGATGGACACATGGCAGCTTACTATATATTACAAAGTATCAAAACGACATACTGCAGATCAATTTTATTTTGCAGTAGTGACTGAAATAGCAAATTATTCCGGTTGTTTTATTTATGTTGATTCTGTCTGCTAGTCAACTTATCTGCAGTTCACAAAACGAGAATTAAAATTAATCACGGTAAGTTGGATAACATAAAAGTGTCAGCGATTAAGCATACTATTTTCCAGCATATGGCTTTTCATGTCTGTGAATAGTTTCGGCTCATAACTTTTCTCTTGTTCTGTATCGTAAGATTGATGTGAGACTCGTATCCTTGAAGGATAAAGCTCCATATTATGTCTAAACAAGACGTATCCTAAACGTTTTATTTACTAGGTGCATTTTTCTGAGATGCGTATCTATTTGCCACAATTGATTGACTCAGTATACAACAATAAATGTGGATCGGGCTGATCGCACAGGAAGCTTTTATAAGCAGAAGTAGCAAAAACATGAAACAAGAAACGGCTGTTAACTTGAGAAGAAAGTCCTTCAAATAAAAATACTAGCTATGCTACTCGAATTTTTGAGCTGTGCTGACTGGTGAGTGAGGAGAACATTCAACCAAGACAAACTCATGGAGTAAGCGTGTGCGGAAGTCACTTTAGAAAATGAAATTATGTGTGCTTCTACGAAACTGGTTATCTAACATCGTTAGTAATAACCGAAAAGCCCATGGTGACCCTGTCAGTAATGTGCCACTTATGTAATGTAACTAAGTCATCTACCAACATACTTAAGCGAGACTTGGTAATCCTATTGGTTCAAAGGGCTGGCCATAGTAAGGTTGAAAACAATCCCAATTTTGAAGAAAAATGTTGTGAGACGAATACACGGCGAGCGGAAGCAACCTGATGAACAAAGTAGCAGGGAGTTTTGTTGAAATAAGGACACCACCACATTCAAATATATTTTAATAAGAGTAACCGAAAGCCAGGTAAAAATATTTGTTTCGCAGGCACATATAGAAATAATTTCCAGACTCATTTTCAGTTCATAATCCCTGGAAAGATTAAAAACTGTAACTTTTCGTCTAGGATTATTTCACTTGATCCAGGAGATGGAATCTTTTAGTTTTAAAGAATATAAAACAGAAATTATGCTAACCGCGCCGGAATAATAAATGCGGTGTTCACAATTTCTACGAAAATCACCTGTTAATACTGAACAAAGTAATAGGTGAAGACTTCAATAAACAAGTTGAACAACTAGCAGTGCATTTCTGAAGGGTGAATCTTCTCACCGTACCAGTTACAATAGGTAATATATTCCTAACTTGTCATTCGCGATAACTTAACACATTCAATGATTCTCAGACAGTTTGTAACAAAACCCGGCTTTATTCGATCGACGAGGCAGTAACGGTGTATTCACCTATCAAGTTGTGATACTATCTGTTTTACAATGTGGAAAGTATGATATCCGGTACGATGCATGTCACTGGTTCAGAATATGCCAAAATATCAGGGGCTATATTTCAGGTGAATCTTTTTATCACTTTACTCGACTATCCTTAAAAGTTACCAGCTGAATATTGTCACTGATAATCTATAGCTAATAAGCATATGAAAAAATGTTAGTTTCTGACCAGTTTATATCTAATCCACATTCTTTGCAACGTTTCTTCAGAAAACATCTTTTGTCATATCGTGGACATTCAAATAAACAATATACTATAATTGATTGCTAGTCTTGGATCTGTAGTCACGTTTTGTGTCTTCCAATCTATTCGGTAACGTCATAATTATAAGTGAGATTTTTGAGGACTGAACCACGCCTTGCTTCAACGTTTGCTAGGTTTCGTTGGTATATTATGTATCCTATATACTTAATCCGACATTTTTGGGACCTAGATATCTTCTCATATTTTCGTTAGGATTAGAAGCGCGTGCTCTGCATGGATGGTTGGTGGTGAATGGAACATTTGGCGTCAATTTGACTTACCGAAGCACAAAACTATGCAGGCCTTCTCTTGGTTTGGTAACCAATATTCGCCGAACCAACGGGGGTGGATCCAAACACGAGCGTAACAATTTTTGTGATCACGTATACAGTTTGTCCTCAGGCTACTCAGATATTGAACGGATGCCTGGTGTGAACGGATCACTTTTTGCATCTTTTCGTCATATATTTTATGTATCGACCTGATCGTTGTATGATCTGGAGCTAGTTGGCTACATGGATGATAAATGATGCAAGATTTGGTGTTCCTCAAGCCAAACGAAAAGTAATGCAACGCTTATGATCAAGCCTTAGTACACTTGAAAATAAGGACCATGCCTGCGGGTGCTTAAAAACTCCAATTCATACGATAGATTCATCAAAATGGTTCAAAAGAATCCTACTAAAATGATCACAACACATTTAAGAGGCTTGCCGGAGTGCTTTTGCCGTAAGCATGACAAAAAGGAAGTGCCTTCCCAAAAAATTGATGGTATAAGGTAACTAAGCCGCGTTTATTTGTCGAGGCTGGAACAGTCGTATAAATACACGAATCCTTTGGAGAGCAATGTTCAAGCGAGTTATTTTTCCGGCAGAAAATATATTATCAAAAAAAGGAAATTGAGTGTAACTCGTAATCTTTATATAATTAACGAGACAAGTGTGCCCATAATTACAGCATGACTAAACATAGGAAAATATTTCTATTATATTCAAATTAAAGTCTGTACCGTACTGCGGAGGCATGACAAAGTTTGATCACATAGGGCAGGCGAACGTCGCATAAAAGCCCCCATATTTCAGCACCTCAATTTCAAACATATCGGCAGACTTTGTTCAGGCTCCCTCAACTTGCAGGTGATCTCCAACTCAACCGTGTGTAGTTGGTATAGCGGGACATTTTTCAAAATGAACCTATGGACACCATTCACGCTGGTTTGAAATGGTGAATAACGATTGACTGATATCGCCGTTTTTACTCATCCGTTCAGAAGTGGTCATCACATTAGTTCTGGCTATGCATTTGTCATTGTTCTCAGTTTGATTAATACCTTCATAATGGAGATTCGGATAAGCATGTTGCGTGCTGCAAAGGCTCGTAGAACAGGCTATTTGGTACATCTTTGGGCTACTAAATCTGCTTATCCTAAAACTGCATCTATCCTGATCTTGATTGGACCAGATCCCCGAAAAATCTGCGTTGTTCAGCAGATGGATGCGAGCAAAGTAACAGTCCAATGAATCCATCGGCACTTCAATGACCACTAACGCGGTATTAATGAAAAAGGGAAACACCGTTACATCAATCTTACACAGTTGCTTCTCCATGTACTTATGCAAGCGTTAAAATGAATAGGCGGATTCGTACCCTCTGTTACAAAACAACAATGTGAACTAAGCTATCAAGTTAGTGAATGAGGGGATGCTGTGATTATATGGCACGTTTCAACTGGTGCACCTGAATGGGCATCGATCCAACCAAAAGTGGTTTTCTGAGCATCTGGATTGAATTTGATCTTCAGTTAGTAAGATACCATGTTAGGTCACACAGTTTTCGTTGTTACTTCGGGATTATCAAAATTTTGAACTTTTCACGACTGGATTCTATTTGAATTCAGGAGATTTTCCAGATCGCTTACTGATTGTGATGTAATTATTAACATTCTCTATTATGCAATGTAACTACTAGGTAAAAGAAGGATATTGAATATCAAGTACTGTGTAGCAATGGGTTTTCTTGTACAAAACAGTTTCGGTTTTAATGCGTTCTTTCAACTGCCACTTCTTGGCAAATAATCAGGAATCTGTTGTCCTAAAGGCTACCGTGAGTTAATCAATAATCCATTGAGTGCCTAGTTACTCTGGCCGGGAAAACGAACATGAAAACTACGTATACTCAATAGAAACAGACTTTATCGTTGATATTCCTCCTCTGTGTGTATGACCGACGACTTCCTTGCTCGGATTATCTAACCGACATAACTGTACTCAGAGTTTATGAGCCGCTTATGATTCCACCAATTCACCTCCGATGAACAATGAGTTTCAAATAAGGCAACCGAACCGATAAAAGTGAAAATACTACAGAATTCTACCCAGTCGTCTTCAGTTGACCGGAACATGAGTGCATACGCACAAAACCTGCTATATATAAAATCGTACTTTTGTGTTGGTGTACCCAGATATCCACATAGTTTATCGTGCCAGAAGTATCCATCTTACACGTTTGTCAATTTGACGCTTCAAGATCACATGGTTGAGGAATTAAGTACTCCCCGTCACAGTAGGCCTCAGTAGCAACAGGCGTCACATAAAAAGATGCAGCTGACTAAAATGGGCCGTGCCGTTTGATTGTCCATGTTGAGAGATTTTATGCACACACACCTCTATTGTATTGTGGAGGTAATCTTGCACAAACTCATAACCGGTGTTTACACTTTCCATAAACTTCAATTTACAGGTTCCCATTTCATCACCATTCCTCCTCCGGGTCATAACTCCCAAATATACAAAACTAAAACCCTAACCTAAAAACTGTCGGCATATGCAGATAAATTCAACAATTTGTATCTTGTTCCATTGGGGTGAGTTTCTTCATCAACCGTTGAACTACTTGATTTATTGTAAGTAGTGCAGTGAGAAAATATTTTTTCGGAGCTATTTTGATGCAGATTGCCATATGCACATGCAGTCCGAAATTCTATTGGTCACCTGAAAAAGTTTGTTTTAGGAAGCTAGTGTATAACGTACTGGATCACAGCGCTGTTCGTTTAATCTAGAAAAGAGGTATTTCTGAACAGTACACTTCGGCTCTATAAAAGTCTGCGCCATAGAAAATATTATTCAAAATTAGCACGGTGGACTAGATAACATGCGGATGCAAAGATAGAGGTCAATCTCCCTGAAGGTTCAATTTCGTGACACACATAGCTTTCAGCTTTAGAAGCAGCAGAAATTCAAGATTCACCCGAATGTTGAACGCAATGTCGTCGATGTACCATACTAACCATGTACTTATGTCCCCGGTAATAATAATAAATATAAGCTTCTGGGTTGTGATAATAAAACATTTGATCTATACTATTATCTTTTCAGCAATCTCCTCGGTAACATGGATGACCGCTTGAGCATCAGTAACAGTTTTAGGGAAGTCAATAATAAGCTACCAACTCTCAAACGGGACAAACGTGGAATAATTTCTTTTGTTTAAAAGGTGCCTAATTCCTAAATTTCATACTTGGAAAACTGCGATCGTAAATGCGTTGTTCTGACAGAAAGCTTTATTCTGTTTTACTGTACAATTGTTCCGTAGGCAACTTACTATTCCATTTATGTCCCTTTTGTCACCTCGTGCAAAACAAAGAAGTCCCCGTATACCACAGCTTTAGTTACAACAACAGTGTCTCAATTGACTAGTAGATGTTTTTTGAACGGAATACGTTCAGTCTTCTCACGGAACCAAACATGTTTATTTCTCAACAAATGAACAAAGCATGTAGTTGACCGCTGTAACAGGTGAACGACACATTGTAAATCGCCAGATAACTGAAACTGAACGGGTAAGTTGTTTATCTTGGTTGTCGAAGATGCCATTTTTATAGAACACGAACCAAAGTTAATTCTGATGACGTTAAGTATAATGTGTATCATTTGGTAGTATTGAAATGAAAAGGTCAATGACACAAAGAATCTGGGACGACTGACATTCTTACTTCTGATGTCTTGGTTACCAAAGATAAATTTGTCAAGGAAATTTTTCAATCAAATCAATATGCGTGCTAGCAGACAACTAGTTCAATCATGTGTGACTATGGTTGCCTGTTCATTAGGTAGCCATCGAGTTCTTATACTGCCCTCCGTGTATGCTTATGTGCTGTTTATTCAGGTATATCGGTAAGCTTGTCCAGACGAACGAGAGGTTGTCAACATTATTGAGCCTGATACAAGCAGAATGGGTGTTGATCGCGATGGATTCCATTCGATGTAAGACGGGAAACCTTCTTGTAAATTCCGGGCATTGTCATAATCGATTTTATCGTCTTCACCCAATGCACGTCATGCTCCAGTCACGTTCCAGTTTTTTAGGTTTAACGCGTCGTTTAGAGATAAACGTGTATCTGTTTTGTGTTCCGCGATACAAACTTTCAGTTGTCTGCATGTCTGACCGGTGTTCAACCGGACAGTGTGTGTAGTTTTTATCAAAAGCACAATTGGTAGGAGCACACGCTTATACTGAATCTTCCGGCTTCGTCAGGTGGCGTTGTAAAGTGTTGTCAAGGCGAAAGAATATATACCGATTGCGTAGTTTGTTAAGATTTTCTTGATTATTTCAGAGATACCCACTTTATAGAGTATTGCAAAGAAAGCAGTCCATGTTTTCGCATCATCCTTGTTTGATTATGCTACAGTTGTGGTTGTCGGTTTATCGACGAACTGTTCTGCAATCTTGTTGTTTTGTAACAGTACAACCAAACGGACATATTCTTGTGGGTAGCTGGCAATGTTGGTGCAGATCTTTTCGACCAGCCGGTTACTAATGAGACATTTTCATGTGCGATGCACTATGGATGCACCGGGCTGAAATTCAGGTATCGGTTTGAGTTAGTTGGTTCTCGGTGGATGTTAATATTGAACAGTGTTTTGTTTACTTAAGGCTAGCTGACAATCTAGAAAGTCTATAGTTGTACACTCGTTCTCTGATTCTTCTATGACTCTGATATTGCTGCACTGATGGTTTGGAATTTGGATGTAAGTTTCGTTGTGACTAGAATTTATCACCACGTGTGTCTCATCTATGTACTTTAACTGCGTCCGTCGAGGGCTGGAAAAGTTTAGCAGTACTTGTGTTTTGATATGATATAGGAAATGGTTGTCAGCTATCGGTTTGACCGGTTAAATACTTTGTCATACTATCTATTTGGTGATCTAACATATTCTCAAACATGAAATAAGTTGTGGCCAGATAGAACTCACCACTCACAATGACTTCGGAGGGAGGTAACGTTTTTTAGAGTGTATTTTTGCAGAGTGTCAGGAGATAAAATAAAGGTAACGCTGGGGTATAATACAATGAAACCGTTTGAATTTAATTTTTCGGGTCGCAATTCTAGGTTAAAATATGTTCTTGCTGTCACCGATAATACATAACTTTACTTACCACTACAATTTAAAAATTGTTCTCCGTGTTATAGGGCATAATCCCAAGTTGCAGCAACCTATCACCTCAAACATCAGCGAATAAAAAAGTGCAATTGCTCGAATTACTAACGCAACTTTGTGAATTAGTAAATACAAATCTTATACCCACAGCAAAAACAGCAAGACTTCTTTTATAGTTCATAATTCGTTCTAGATGCTGTCGGGAACAATTCTGAAACATTCATTCTTTAGTGCGAACTTCATAAAACTTGAATACTGTTTGTAGCCACCTTTTAATAGGTCGTTTAGCGAGCTGACTCACAAACAATGCATCAAATTTTTGCACAAAGTATGTACAGAATTTTATTTTCTACTTATAGCCTTTTTTACAGTTTCTTGGTTTAACAATTATCAGAAAAAAAGAATTTAAAGGCGAATACGTTTCTAACAGAGAAGTATGAACAAACTGCACTGAAATGTCAATTTTGTTCATGTATCTACACTACTTTCAACGATCTACCATTGAAATCTTTCAAGTAATCTCATGAGGGTCGTTTATTTTATTGTTCCTTCAAAGTGGTAAAGTAATTTTCACTTCTCTGAAAGCACCAGGTGTAATTTCTTTACGGACAACATCAAAAAGGATGCTTTGGAGTGGAACTCATTTTTGAGTGTTGTTTAACTTTCAGTTCATATAATGCTACTCAAAGGAAACATTTAAATTCTTTCTCAAATTTTATCTCATCCGCTCACAGTTATCGAGATGGCCAAGAAATGCAGTTGCAAAATTGAATTGATTACTACAAACACAATGCCAGGTTGGTTTCGGGTATACTGTTAGCCTAAGCCAATGAGTGCCATGGAGGCAAGTCATGGGTCACAGTGCTATATCGTTGTTTAATCTCACCATGGAAACCACTGTGTTCATCAGAAATCTCTCAACGATTTCATTAGATTTGAACTATTATGAGTACTTTATTCCAGACATTTGGCTAAAATACTGTCCGTTCATCGTAGTCAAGCGATGTCAAAATAATTCTTATATATCTGACGGCTACAATCTTCGTAATATTGTTGGTCAATGAAGAAAGAGTGAATGTTATGACAAGTTATGCCGGATTCATTTCCATTCAAACAATCAATGGAATTATTCAAAGCAATTGTCAGCAATAACCAAAATATAAAGTCGATGGGACACGGACACACGGAAATAGCGAACCAGTCAATGCTGAGGCATATCGGTTCAGCCGGTGAGAAACGAAATATATAGCCCCAGCACTTAACAACAGCTTGGAGGAGAAATGATTTAAAAATGCACGAGTCATTTACGAAGGAATTCTATTGCTTGATGTTCCGGGACTTATTATTAAAGTGAACGTTGTGCATCTAAATTGATTGAGCGACCTGTGAGAAAGTGGTCATTATTGTCACAGTCTGGTGCCGAGATAAATGATTTCAGTCTGAATTAACTCTACGACATTGAAGATAATAGGAACAGTTAGTGGCTATGTATTCTTAATCTGGAAGAAAATGGTCTTACTCAACTTGAAAACCAGTGGACCTCTCCTGGTTGATGGTGAACACTATAAAACTATAACCGGTATTATTAGTGAATAGAAAATCCGTTGACCAGCGTGCTGTCACAAACCTGATAAACAGGTCTCACAAAGGCAGTATGTTACGCAACACATATTTGCGCCATGTATGTAGTCAATCAGTTCACTTGTTGCGATCGCATTCACATTGATCAAACAAACGAGGCACATGTCAATATTGAACACTGGATAATGTGGTAGAAAAACCAACTGATACAGTCGGGCGATCAAATACAAAATCGGGCGAAAAGCGGAAATTCGTAGACAGTTCAGTCTGCCCACATAGTTCGTGTATCATGCTTTTAGTAATGTCAAACTGATTCTATTCCCACGCGATGGGGAAATTTTGATTGGACATTGCCAACTAATTGTGTGTGCAAATGAATCTTTCGCGCAGGTCACTCGTTTGCCTTGAAGTTAACCAATGAGTATTGAAAGTCGAATTCTCTTTGATGTTACTAAGTGATCCATTGGATTCGAAAGCTTGTGTTAGTGTGTAACTGGTGAGGTTAAACTAGTCACCGGTATCCCACTGGGTTGGTATATTTGATAAAGAAAACCCATAGTCTCGAGTTGATGATCCACGGATTGTTATGCCATAAACTGGCAGTTACTAAACGTCTACTGCATTCCGCAGCTCACCCACCTAGTTTTTTCGACGTACATCCAGAGCTGGCCTTGAGCGCTAAGTCCACCGAAACAATTCACCACTTCACAAACCCAGGTTGTCTACGCTCATGTGCGGCGTGGTTCCAAACAATGACATTCTGTTGAAGTTTATAGAGGTCTTGTTGCACTTATTCTGACATTTGAGGAGCTAAAATCTAGCCAGGTCCATTGAACCTATTGACTAGGATTCCGTAGTGATTGATATGCCACCTGTTAGTAGCTAGAAGTCATTCTAAGTACAGCATTTATTTTGTGTATTTACACTGTCATGACAACCAAAGAAAACACGCAAGTTCAAAATATCAGTACACTGTATAATTATGTATCATCCCCGGGAACTACAGTTGTTTCAGCGGGCCTCGTAACTGAATGTGTTCGACGACTCATACCAACCACCAGTTCTACTTGACGAAAGAAAAAATGCAGTATTCTAATTGGATTTGTTCGGAGGTGCTTTTCTTTGTCGAGGCCCTGACAATCCTTGAACAGATTCTCGTGAGGCAACCGTGTTAACCACCGCGTAGTTGACCTTACACTAAACATGACAGAATTGTAATGTGCAAACGAACAATCAAACTAGTTAGCTGCAATTTCCAACAGGAATAAACCTCAAACACAGTGCCTTTATTCAAACTGAAAATTCTACGTAAATGCAGGTAGTGTGATCATTTGTGATATTCAGTTCATTTTCAATTAACGTCCTTTACTGCTCACTTAAACTGTAATTTTATTTACTTGTCGGTTTGGAAGGCGTGTATCGACGTTCGGTTGTATCTTTTTCTCCCAATGCTCTTCTCATCTCGCCAGAGTCGGTCGACTGATTCAAGAGTTGCAGAGTTACAGTTGCAGTCAACTCGTGAAAAGTGAAGTTCTGTTGACGTACATTTACTTACAGTAACAAAAATGAGCACATGTGTGCATGTGCACACACTAAATAACATAACAACATTAGTTTACAAAATTCTCAAATATATGGGAATAACCGAGGCATAACTGATGTACTGTTCATAAAAGTTTGCGAAAACAGTTGTTCTAACGTCCGGTACGTTTTTACAAGCAATCCCTCAAAAACTTTGGTAAGCATAGATGAGGATAACTCAGAGCGCATTTTGCGAGAAGTTTTTCACGAGATTCACCAAGTTTTGAAGAAATGAAATGACTAAGGCCAACTAAAAATGCTCTACTGCACACTGGTTGACAAGTAGCATGAGTCTTACAATCGTTGGAAAGAAAACCAATAGACATAAAACAGTACTGTACGAATCGGAATGGATCAAAATGTAACAACAGATCGCTTTCAAACGCTAAACACAGTGGACGTTACCTTGGATTTTGAAATGAGGTTTACTGATGGAAGCTGACAAAATTTATTTCCAGAGAACGTACACTGTAAGACTAGTTACAGAGATCGTGTTGGATTCCATGATAAATTGAATAAAATCCTTAAAAAATGTCGCTTTCAGTTTGAGATGCAGTGTAAATCCACGGAGCTCTTGGCGGTGCATTGGTGATCCATCTTGATGATTCATCTGAATACAACTCGACTAGAATTGTAGACTGTGGGATGAGAGGATATTTTTTAATCATTCCCCTTAAAATTTTCATAATCATATCTGAGTGAAATCAAGTCAAGCACCTTAGTTGCTTCAGGTTGGCCAGGAGCTTACGACACGCAAGTGGTTAAAAATATATTTATACAGTGGTCATCACAACTAAAAGTTGACGTTATTGATAAATGGATTGAGAATAACACAACGTTATGAGCAAGTTGTAATACTCTACGTTTCAACCACCTCGGGTAGCCTTCCTCAGGAGTGTTGTAATCGAAATCACACTAACAAAGGAACAGAGGTCACGTGAGATTTGTCGTGGTTAGGTCAATCTGCGCTGCCACTGAATTGG
>JTDE01000130.1:109183-258264 GCA_014338405.1 Paragonimus skrjabini miyazakii
TATTACAACTTGCTCATAACGTTGTGTTATTCTCAATCCATTTATCACTAACATGTTAAACGCGACGCCAAAACTGTTTGACTTCATTCGCACAAAATTTGGTGCGGATATCTTAAAAGTTGACCTATGTAAATAGTAATGTGCAGGTAAAACATAGCTTCTTTTAAGCAACTTCAGCAATTTTTTACAAGGTAGATGATTATTTGTTTCGTGTAACAATAACCCAATGAGTAGAACCAACACCCTGTAGACAAACGTTCACCAACTCATCGGTATAGAAAGCTTAGTTGATCACCGTAGAAAATGCATTGTATAAACGAAGCATTGAGTGATCAAGAAGACTGACTGATGAACAGTAGCCGGGTTGAGTTGATATCAGTTGGGGACCACCCACAACTGATCGCAGCTCTGCAATTCTCATGGATCTTTCAGTCAGCTCCTTCCAAAATTAAGTAACATACGAGAGTTTTTGGCTGTCTTTACGTTCAGCAGTTTCACCTCATTGTCATGGCATCACTCACACGCAAGAGTGAATGTTGATTTAGTCGTGCCGGTTTTGGATCTGTGGTGTAATAATTAAAACCCTTCCCAATGAAAACGTATTCAACATCCATATTCTGGCCGTGGTAATGATATGCAAAATTGATGAGTTGAAAGAAGATGAAAATTGAGTTCATTTATTCGTTTCGAAAGAGGCTGGCTAAGGATTATTTAGGACTGTACTTAATTCAGTAGTGCCTACTCATATACAGCTACCGGAAACTTAGCAGACTTTTATGAGGAGAATGTTTGGTTGAATAGTACTGAGACACAGTGAATCAAAATTTTTGAGAAAAAATAATTCCTTATGCTGATGAGTAGTAGGAAATGTTGATTTTCATATAAATTGAACATCACCCACAATTGATCAAAGCTGTCGCATTCGCATAGACTTTCCAGTCGGCCCCTTTTGAAAAGAAGCAATAGACTCGAGTTTCGCTCTCATTAGAGCTCATCAGTAGTGCATATCATCGCCAATGCCGGGACTTGAAATACGGACACGCTGTTCATGAGGCAACCGTGTTTACCACTGCGCCATTGATCTCACGTTAGGCACGAACGAATTATCATATGTGAACGCTCATCCACTTTCGCTTGTGAGTAATGGTCAGGTTGCCCGATTGCCTCGAGAAGAGACACAATCACTGTCTGTAAACTCCAATCGATGACCTCTCGACTAGGACTTCTCTCCAAGTTGAAATCACAGAAATCATTGACTTGTTGGGCGGTATTTGATTACTGGACTGGGAAGTCTATGGGAATGCGACAGCTGCGATCAGTTGTGGGTGATTTTCAATCTATGTGAACTAATAATATCTTTAATTTCGGGCAAGTCAAGAACAAAAATAGAAAAATAGGGAAAGTTTTTGACAGCTTGAAATAACTGGCTTCTGTAACAGCCCGTAGTGTGAAAAGTGTGTATGGATTAAAAATCACAAAAACAATTTAATACTGCACTGATATTTTTCGCTCAATGTTTTTGCACTTTTGAGACGGCGTTTACATCGTGAATTATATGATCAATGCTAGACACTCTCACATTTGTATGCTAAAGGTCCACAGCGGTTTTAATGGTCTTCCTGGAAACAAATGTTCTGTTGGATGAACCTCATTTCCTCTTTGTCCAGAAAAGCGCACATGCAATATATCAATGCGGGATCGCCCGCCGAGACAATCAATAATGAAGTCTATAAATTGTCTTAGATGAAAGCTGAACAACTTTTCTCAGTGTTCGTAATGTTTTGTTATGCACGAGGATTAACGTATATGTTCCAGGTAACTGCAAGGACACTCTAACAAAAGCCAGACAACAACGATTCGAAAACATGAACTTCCGATTAGCAGAGCAACATTGTGACATTTGTGCATTTGAGGCCACGGATGGGCTGAAAACTCCGATAGAAAAAAAGTGTTCCAATTTCGATGTGTGGTAACAACTTAGCCACTGCTGCTGGAGCCGTCGAAAATGGATCGAGAACAGATTATAGCTTTCCGTCAGAAAAACCATTAGCTAGTCGTGTGATATCGTGGACTCAACAAAAAGAGCGCTGTGTTAGAATTTCTCAAAACAAGGTATGTTACACCTTTTAAGATTAATCTCACTCGAACAACACTGCTCACACAAACACCACATTCTGCGAAAAGTCTTTTTGAGTTGCTCATAGAAAAGCATACTAACTACTAGACTTCAGAATGCATTCCATGACCATGTGCATATCAGATGGGGGCTTTCCGGAGCGACCACTAAAGATGACCCAGGCACATTAATCTTGTACAAGCAAGGAAGTCAAACTGTGTCCCAACTGATTTGCTCACCTTTTTTTGTAGCGACTGTACTACTCATTTTCCTAGGACTTAGATACTATTTTCTGCAGTTGTATGCCAACTACTTTAAAAATGTTTCACATCTCGTAAAAGTACTTTCGACAAATATAACTTCTGGGTTGGGTTTTTCCTGGTGAAGTGTACCATGTACTGGATTCATTAAGTGCAGGCGTGATACATTTTAAGAAAGACTGTAATAGTATTCCATTTTATCACCATAAACGTCATCATTACATAGGGTTCTGCTTAAATATTGAATAAACCTTGTACGCAGTTCATTAAAACCGTCTCTTTTGAGTATTTCTTTTGAAAAACGTGTGGTTTATTCAAAATTATTTGAACATTCGTGGAGAAAATACAACTGAAGCCCGTATAAAAGCATATACTGTGCAATACCGTCATGTCGAAATACGATCTAGCCTTAGTTTCCCTGTAGGTGGGCCCTCCAGAATATTAACCTGAGCTTGAGATATAACGAACCAAATGGTTGATTCCGGTGATCACTAGAGAAGTGGTGAACTGCTGTGTCGGCCTTGCTGTGTCTCAGTAGCACCACAGACATCCAGAACGTGCACAGCGACCAGTGGCTATGTATCAGGTTGTGATCCGGAAGCGTATTAGACCAGGGCCACAAGAAGGTTAGTGAACTACTTCAGCTTTGATGCGTCCCTTTCTGGAGGGCGGAAATTGATCAGCCACTGTGATTGGCCAGCAAACAAGCAAACATTAATTATGGCCGTGACGTGAGTGGTACCTATGCGACCCATAAAGGCTTAAACAGGTGGCCACTCTAGCCAACTGCTCGCAACACCCCTATCAATCATTCATGGGACCGTAGTGGTTATATGCTCGCTTGCCAATTGACTGCAAACGGTTGATCGACTTTAATGCAACCGTTTAGATTCGCATCTCAATTTAGGTAATCATATTTTATCAACAGTTCATGCAATCTGACATCTATAGCTTTGACATAAACTAAACACTTGAAATGGACCATAAAAGACAGGTTTCTTGAAGTATGGAAGAATGTTGTTTAACGTTAGTCATGAATTAAGTATTTTTACTCAAATTAAGAAGATAAAAAATGAATGGAATTATACAATTGTACAGTACGTTTTGCCTTTCCGAATGGATTATGATCTACATTTATTCCTCTCAGAATTTTGAGTAGCAGTTTTTACATATAACTCTCTAGCTACAAATAAGGATTTATACTCTTAACTTAAGTTCTAAACTTAAGTATGTGGTTTCCTCAATGTCTACCATTCCTAAGCCACTCAATACGTATATCACTCGTGAGAACGATAGAGTAGCGAACAAGACTTACTTTCTAAGTTTGATCATCAGGCTAGCTACAACACAGCGAATATGATTAACTCTAGTTACTGTTTTTCATATTCATTGTGTTGTAAGTAGCTTGATGACTGAACCCTGAAAACAATTCTTGTTCACCACTTTGTCATTCTCATGACGTCAGTGGGTAGTTTCGAACGAATATATATCATTGTCCAGAATACACTGACCCGTGGCTGAAAGTGTGTAGGTGACCAAATAACCTGCATACACGTTTTGTTTTATCAGACTACATAATAAATGGAAGGGTTTTCTTATCGTACAGCCAAATTACAGAAAGAAACTCCTGTGTCATGCCTCCGCGATAATCTAAGCAACAGGTGGTCGAATCCACATGACTCTGTTTGTTGATGGTGAAGGTGACCATTCCTACTCACCATGTCCCATGTGCTTATAACAATACGTATGGGTTTTTATTGCTTCATTTTCTCTCAGGACAGCCTCAATCAATGGTTTGGTTATTTTGAATCCACAATTAGTGTGTTTAGGGCCACAGTTATGTTTGCTGAATTAAGGAAAATTAACGCTACTGATTATGGCTTAAATACATGATTCTCTGACATCCTTCGCACTGATCATTGAGGAGACTCTTTGCAGAAGTTATAGCTAATGAATGTTCTTTATGGTAGCGCACAACGAATCAGATATACAGGATGAATGATGGCAACTTAGAGCAAATTTAACCATAAGATCCCACGCAGTTTGACGTAATTGCATTACATTTCGCATATATTGTATCAGTAACTTAGCAAACTGCACGGGCATGATTGATGAACGCAAACTTGTACCAAGGATTGAAGTGAACCTGACAATTCAAGGCCAGTTTCATGCATGTTTGTCGCTTGTGAAAAATGTATACAGTGTGATATCCGCACAAGCAATTTTGTGCTGCGTGAGATTCTCTGTGCCACTCAGTTGTTATTGCTGTGTAATTCAATCATGATTTAAAACGCGAAGATGAAACGGTTGTTTTCTGTAGTCTATTTAACGAAAACAATGCTTAAATGGTGATAATCCTGAGCCAACTCACGTCGATAGATACTTATGGGTGAAATTTGAATGATAAAACACCGGACAGTAAGCGAAGTTAACCGAATACAGTTCATGAATTGATGGGACAGTCATCATTAAATACCGTGTAACAGAATATCTACTGGATAGCAGCCGGTGGCGTCTGGGAAAATGCCTACGTTCTGGGGAGTTATTGCTACTGATGGATCATCTCATCCAAGCTGACACAAAATTCGCCCTGTGAAGCTTACGTTTCTAGTAACAGAATTTACACAAATCAAACATGCAAAATGCAGTTGATACAACGTTCACATTAACTAGATAATTTGCGCTAATACATAATGTAACAGTTCATGATAATTTTGAAGTAGTAGACTTGTGACGAATCTGAGCTATCATTCTATTCATGTCGGCCACAAGAAGGGCATCTCTGCGCCGCACATGATTTACTGCTTTGTCACTGAACCAATTCGAGAATTTATACGTCCACATTTGAATTCAACCTGCTACCCATACCGACACTTCTTAGGAGCCCACCAAGGGACAACTTCTGCCGGTTGACTGTCTTGATACCGTACAAACCCTTACAGATAAACCCTGATATTTTGTCAGTAGTGGGTTTTGATAGATATTCTGAAATAAAAGGGTAGCTGTAACGGAAATTTAAATGAATATAATTCAAAAGGGTCGTTTTGCCAACTGACAGTATATTTTACAAGGATATTTTTCTGTTTAGTCATGTTTATACTCAACGAGGCAAACCGTGCTCTGGCTTAGAATACCGTAGCGTTTCCGGCAGATTTACTGCATCAGTTCATGCAACTATATTGTTTTTTCCAGAGGTTATTTATTAACAGTGTTTAGATAAATCATTCAGTTGTTTGGAATTGGATGTCCTGTTATTTATCACGGTCGAAATCACGAATAGCCTTATAATCGAGTTAACCACAGCCTGTCTTTCAAGATATCCTAGCATGTGATAAACGTTCGCATAAAGGCGACGCACATATGAGTTTACGGAACCGGTTGTCATTGCTGAGCTGACGTGGCAATTTCGGTGAGATGAAGTATCATCTGATTTTGTTTTATTTGCTTCAATGTCTGGATGGCGTAAAAGATTGCAGTCTTCTGTGTTTCAAAATGCAATTCATACGAAAACGTGTGCACTGCCTAGTACTTAATGAATTCGTCCGTCCATCGTTTAAACACGGTGAACGAGGTTATTATCGTCTTTAGTCATATTAAATAAGATCTGTTGTACTTAAAATTGTTCTTTTATATGCAGGGTTAAAAATTCGGAACACTTGTCAAACAGATGGCCGGCACTTTGGAAGACGAAATTATGTGAGCGTTCTAGAATATCTCCTTAAATCGTCTGTTAAACCGTTAACTTTAAATTGTCTCGTGGTAACTGATGTTGGCTCACAATACATGGAGTAAACTCTGCAACTAGCAAACATCTCACAGTTCAGATCACTGAGCTCATTATAGTCAACCACAATCATGGCTACGAAAAAATGTAAGCAGTACAACAAATATCAACAACTGTGGATCAATAAAACACAAATTCACGACTTAAATGCATTACAGATGCTAGTGACCCTAAGTTTAGAGAGAATTAGTACTAGAACTTTGGGAGGCGGTAAATAACTGTTCTTGGCAGTCGCCGAAACCTTCCTGTAGCTTGAAACTAAGTAGTACATTTTTATTCAGTTTACAAACTTTGACTTCCTATGTTTGTTGACAAAAACGATTATCGATTGTGACAGCGAGAAAAGTATCATGTGTGGAAATGGGTTAACGGCTTAGTTGGGAGTGCTTTTTCTCATCTGTAAGCAAAAGTGATCAAGTAACAACTGTCACTGATGTTTTGTTGTTTTTTATTTGAAACTATCAAGTTTGGTCGATATAGATGCATTTCTGAAGAACTGTCACTGTGTGGCAACGAAACATTTGAGAGATGGACCTAACCCTCAATCAACTTAGTCCCAGAAAAAAGCTTGTTTACCAGATGTTTCGAGCAAACTAATACCCATTTTGTTTTTTTCACATTTAGATAGTTGCAAAAAAAGATATGTAGTTACGCTGAAATAACCAGTTATTATTTGTTTTCGCAAAGTATGACACAAAAAGCATTCTTCCGTCGAGTACTTCTAGAGTTGGAATGATTTGTGATATTTCCAATCAAGTAGCAACCTGTGTAACGGTTAGTATTGATTCCTATTTCACTGTACGAATTAGCCAACTGGATCAACAGTTGAAACGGTTACCAATTTCTTCGAGTTCCTGTAGCAGCTAAACGATGAAGCTATTAAAATAACTCAGGTTTTAGACTGCACCCACGAAACCAAAATCGTTTAGAAGGGCCGCTAATCTATGCATTTATTTGATAACATGCTGTTGATTGCTTTGATTGTGCTTTTCACAACTGTGTTCATTGTATCACACTGAGTGGAAGTAATCCAGCAAAAGGCCTGCATGCCCGAAATATGTACCACTAATTGCTGTCTCGAAAGCGATAGTTTGGCTACTGCGGGCTTCTATTTCTGATGTTGTGGGTTTGAAACACTCTACGGTTATATCGGCAATGTAACTTAAAAGTATATCAAACCAGCCGGCCCTAACTAATAGAGTCTGGGACATTCAGCAAACGGGATAAATCCAGCTGAAAAACCTGGCAGGTGACCTGTTTTGCATGTTCTATGCGACGTGCTAACGCAGCCAATGGCTATCGATATTATCTCCTAACCTCAGTGGATGAAGTATCAAAGAAGAACTTCCCGAGGGATAAACAAGCATTAATAACCTGGAAAATCGGACTGTAGATTGACTGCTAATTTTCATGCGTGGTTAACTTCAACGTAGTGCACGCTTGCGTGATTTGTGAATTTGCATCGTGCATCAAGCTTTGAAAAAAATTATTCTAATCTCAAATGAATATTACGATAATGAGAATATGTTCATCTTGATAAGAAGTGAAAATATTTTTTAAGAGATAACGCAAAACGACACACTTTAGAGATGTTGTATTCCAGTAGAGACTTCAATTTTGCTTTCAGTTGCCCGCAGAATGTACTGGACGTATCGGTTTTGAGATTCAAGTAGCCTTCAATATCATTCATTTAAAGTATTTTTCTGTCAGTTAATGCTACAGTGTACGTGTACTTTTTTCAAGGTTTGTAGTTCAGAGGTGGTCTAAGTTGGTTTAGAACCAGTAGAAAAAAAACTGAGTCCAAAGTCACTTAATCTTATTGGTTATGTTGATGTAGAACATCAGGAAGGAACAACCGGTCCGTCGATGATCCAAAAGTGATGATTAGCAACACAAGGGTCAAGATTTATTGGTGTTTGGTTGGTGTATAACTCTTTTTTTGTTAAGACTAAAAGAATACATGTTAAGACAACCTGATCTATGGAATACTGCGCAACAAAATCACTGTTAATTAATCCACTTTCTGCGAAGCTTCTTTTAGACGGCAGCAACCTAGCAGTACGGGTAGCCAAATTGGGTCCCCAGTCTTTAAAACTCAGCTAACATTTCTATTGTTTTCGTAACAATAACTTCTCAATGTAAGAGTCTACTCATGTCAACTGAATGTACAACCACTGTGATTGGAAACACTGTTTCGATCTTAATTTCCGGTTAGTGTAGTCCTTATAACAGCACATTGTTAATTTTTCATTTACAGATGAGTCAGGTCGCCAAAAGGAACAGGTTAAACACCATTCAATGTCTTTAAGTCTCAGATGATAGTCTGACCTTAATACTGTCTGTTTCTTAGTGAATGATGAGAAATTTATGTCCACGGTTATATCACTTTTGTCACATAACCTTTGGACAATGAGTACAATATTGTAGGTTACATGAGATGGCTTCAGATCATTCATCAACAGAACAATTAAGTAATATACACATGACAGTAGCTGCAAATGGACTGTTATCTTAAAAGCCGTTTAGTTCTGGGAGACAAATTGACTGAATCTCAAAGGTTGGTTTGAAACAGCGATGCAACTTTAGCCAAATATATTTTTGGTTGGACACAGATGAACTATATCGTTAAACAAAATTATCCATCACAGCTAACATGCAGCGTTATATTACAAGCAGACGCAAAATCACTCTAACAGATTCACAGACATTCACGCCGATGCTCACAACTGGTACATCATGGCTGATTAATCGTCAGTCTGAAGCAGTACAACATTGCGTGTCAGCAGATGTATAGAGCTAGGATGTAATTTTTTTGTGACGAAATGTTAATTTGCATGTTTCGACCATAGCGATATTAACAGATTGTCTGTGCACGGCAAGTTTCTTATCAGTTGAGTTATGAAACGATTGCAGCAGCTTAGAAACTTCGGTTTTACCAGGACAGTTTATTTCAAGTTTGATTGTAGTGTGACAAAGTATACTGAATGGCTAACTAATTCGGGGTATGGAATTTCTGAGTTCAGAACCTACAGCATTTTTGCACGTTAATTATGTCGCTGGTTTAAGTTTAGTCCTAACCTACAATTTCCACATTCAGACTTGTTCCAACTTACGAATCTATTGCATCACATGTTAGTAATATGACACATGAAAAATACAACTAAAACAATTATATGACATACAGATTTTTGTTAAAAATAGTGTTCATGTCGCCAAACGCCTGTGTTGTGTTCCAGTTTGCGGATGCAAAACAGAGAAAATGCACCTAGCTCTCAGCAGATTGATTTTTACACGTTCGGCGAAATTAACGATCGACCTTTTCTTGCCGTAGTATACTAGCACAACAAATGAAGGGGTAAACAAACAATACTCATTTTCCCCTTAATTAAACACTTTTAAAAACTTATACTAGCGTTACTGCCACCAATTGATTTAGTGGACAATATTGTGGAGTTATTTCTCATTTTAACCAAATAGAAGTAACGACCAACCACTCAAATTAATTAATTCTGTGTCAACTGACAGACAGCGTCTGATTCCGGGAAGTATGGTAGCATGATATGCGCAAAAATGACATTCTGGGTTTTCAAAATGAAACACTGCAAGGAAGTTGAAAATCACAGAATTATTTTTGTTGAATATGTCATTCAACATTTTGGTCCACAGAATACTGTCCACCAAGATTAAGCGAGACAATGAAGTGGACAAAGAAAGACTGTAAACCTTGGGTGATTATAGATAACTGTGAGAGTGGTGTTTTTGTTTTTGCCGTACGAAAAATCTAATGTTATGGCGCTGACAGTCTTCACATATTGTTTCTTTTATCAGCTCACTTCTTTGAGAAGCAGAAAACCTTGTCCCACTCAGTGACGTTTGGTAGAACGAATAAGTTTTGTAAGTCACTGAACATATTTTAATAGGTAAAAAGTATGTATTACCAGCCAAATAATCATCGTATAGTTTCGCGCGAAAAGTTTTAGTCAGGACCGTTAGCTGGCAGTAAGCTGTAGGTTAGTAGTGGCAACAGGCCGTAGTTTTGAGCCCGCAGGTCCAATGCGTAGATGAAATATTTGCGTTCATTTGCATTCATTCAATCACTGTACATTGTTAACCATTGCTAGTTTTCCACATGAGTATTTCATGTGGGTCATTAGCTTCATTTTGGTCTCAACAATTCATTTGCCAACTTTGCGATCTATCGTTTTCCACTCATGCAAATGTAGTCAGAATAAATATCGAGTAGTGTAACTTACGATTTATAGCTTACAGGTATTGGTAACAGATATTTTGATAAACAACTCAACGATTTGCTCCTCGCTGGGGAGCAGTAAGATAGACTTTCAGTTTTGAGAAGTCAAACATTGATCATAATCATTGTCAATACGTGTGCGGTCTGTGAAGTGAGTTTGCTTCTGTTTGGTCTGATCACTGAGGCGATGACCAAACATTTCTGCTGAAGATCACAGTTGCATCATATGACCGGAAAACGGCTGGTTTTGAATTGCAGCGCAACTATGTAGGGTTTGTGTTTACCTCGGACAACAGTACTTAAAGAAAGCTGAACAACAATGAAAATCATACAGATGCAGCTAGACATGGTAAAAATCAAATGAATTTACTGATGCGTTGCCAGAGCGTTGCGTGATCCACAGGAAATAGCGTTTATATCTGATTCAAACTCGTACATACAGGCGCGCCATCCGGTTATCCAACCATGAACATATAAGTTCAGTTGGAATGCCTTACAAAACACGAAATACGTGAGAGTAATTTCTTTCTTACAGTATATTCAATGCCCGCCAAAAAACCACTCCACGTTGGCTTACTAAACCCAAGAAGGCCTAATGCAACTGTTAATGTTTAGCGGAGCTCAGTGCAGGTTTGAGACTGGTGATTAACAAGACTTCAGTGAATTTTTGCAGTCTAACCACAGTCGTGTCTGGTGATCACACCTAACAGTAACGCTACCAGCTGCCTGTACTTTGGGTCTCGTTGGAGTTGTGTCCAGCAATCGATGAAGCTGGGTTGCGGCTGCCTGATACAAAACTGTTGTCCAATTGACCCCTTGGTTGATGCGGACGGTTTGACAGCAACTGCCTGATTCGTTTTTGCAGCCGACTGTTTATCCTTCTAAACTGCGTATCACCGCAGGCGGAGCTAAACAAGCAGTAGTAATGACTGATAAAAAAGCGACTCTGGCCATTCGACTGGTGGTAAAGACATGCCTCTGATGCACCGCACTGAAACACAGTCAAAATGTTATGCAACTCTGGATTAACCACACTTCGAGACTACGTTGTAAGCTAATTATTGGGTTCTCACGCCTTTATGGTAGTGAAGTGGACACGTCTTTTACCACTGTAAAATCTGCACATCATTCTGGAGGTGCAGATACCTAAGACGCTGGTATCGGAATAGTTGCTTGAGAATAACGAATCTGGCAGTAATCCATACTCTTCCCCTGACTCACTTTACTGGCTCTTTGCTGCGTAGACCAGAAGCTGAAAAAATTGCGGTGCCATCCCGTTCATATAGTTTTCTGTATTCCGTTTGCTGAATTGTTCCGGCCGTCCTTCGAGAAGAGTCAGTGAGTTGTTCTGCTTATGTTCAAGCGTGAGACAAATGTCAAGATAATGCGAGTTTAATCCAGGATGATCTGTTGTTCCTGCTAGTCCTGAGTCATTAATATGTGCTCAGTCATCTTGCTGACTTACTATGGTTAATGACCGCATTACTTATAACCTGTGATCGCAAAACCTGACAAAATCCGTACTCCCGTTAGATCCAAGACAATTTCGAGTTTACCTAGAAGATGGCAACAACTATTCGAAGACAAGCTGTACTACTTGGCAGACTTATAATGAATGTCTTGTGTAATCTTGAAAATTCCACATGACCTGCTTTGTTTAGCACAGTCATATTATTCAGGTTTACCGTTTACTTTACACATATGACCTATCCTGTCCCAAATGAACTTGCCTTTGCTGGAAATGCAACAGGAAAGCACAAAAATGGGCCCATGTGGATTCCTGTTAACCTGTTTTCTTCTGTCTTTTCCAACGTCACCAGAGTCCGTATGACTATTAGCCTCCAGGTATTTTCACTGGATACTTCATCAGCAGAACGTATTCAAATGTGCAGGTGCGCCCCGTGCTTACCCAGTGGGCTGTTCTCGCGTGTTGAACACAGATATTACGGTGGTTTAGCTAACTGACCTGTGTGGTACCCACCACTGCGCTGTATTTCATTTGGCCATAATCTAGCAGTTTACGCATTCATAAAACCATCTTGCCTCACATATAGTTTTTAAAATTAGTCTCAAATGTGATGAATTTATAAATGGTTTAAACCTAGAATAGACGACGATGCATGAAACAAAATTAATCTCGTAGTTCAACGCGTCAGCAGACGATGAAATAAGCGTAGAGCCAAACCTTATACATTTTTCCATTTGTTCATACATACAGAAATAGTTAGAAGTGTACTGTTTTGTGTACGGTTTTTGGCGTGCACTGTTTGCTCTTCTAGCTTATGAGGTAAATTCTCGGGATTATACTTTCTTCTATCAAACGTGAAGAAACGATTAAATATATATGGTCGAATCTGGGTTTTGCAATTACCAATTATCTAATGCCGAATCATAAATGAATTAGTTAATTACTGCCTAATTCTTGGATAGATTTTGGACAGAGTTCGCCATATCAGCGCCTTACAAAGTGATGATATCTTATGCTACATGTAGGTTGATTTTTCCCATCAAATGCCTGTGGGAATTACCGTGCTCACTGGCAGAAAAATGCCGGTCAATGTTTTCGGTTCGCTGCTCAGCGCAGAAAATTTCTAACGCGTGAAGCCTTGACTGTGCGGACAGAAGTCAAGTGTAGAGAAAAAGGTGACCAACAATTCGAGTTCACTGCTCTTGTTCACTGAAGGATAGAATGCCTTAAAACAATGTTGATTGATACAGACGAAATTGTCCGATTGACTTGCACAAGACAACACAGGGTGCGTTTACTTCTTTTAATGCGCTAACTGAAAGAAAACCTTCATTCAAATGCTTTTATTTTACTTGTAAGTAGAATGTCCAGCTTGTACTTTCCAGCGTCCGGTTTTAGTAGTAAAATGTCCTGCCCTTGCAGAATTGTTCCTAATGCATATTTGATCTGATTGCTTTTAATATGAACATCAATTAAACATGAAAATGCGTGGGAGATTAGTGCTAAACTCGGCGACTCCAGTATATCTTCCTAAGACTATAATTGATGTTCAGTAGATGGGCAGTACCGAATACTGTTTCATCCACCGTGATTTGCATAAGCAGGGCCAAGTAACTGAACTGTCATTGAGCAGAAACTGGTATTTCATTATAGTGAATTTAAGTATTTTGAACAAAATACTTAGAAAACGAATACTGGTAGATGCTAGCATTTTGTGTTGGCTCGTCAGTACCAAATAACCAAAAATGAGGAAAACTTTCAATTTAACGTTTACAGTACTTGTGGGATAAGAACAAAGAAAACAAGAGTAACAAAATCGTCCAATCATGTGAGCTGAATGACACTGGCTGAAACTCAAGACCATAGCAACCTCAGGTTCACAACTAATTATTTTTGTACACACAACACAGGTTTGAACCGGTTTATCGTGATGGCTTCAGTAAATTTTAGGAATCGTGGCTTTTGGTGGTACCCTATGCTGGTGAAGGTTGAGGTCAAGTCCACATTGTAAGCAGTTGACAGGATGTGTCGTCTAAATAAGAAGCAGCAGTAGTTCTCGTTCAGTCAATCCGTCAAGTAGAATACAACTCTTGTACGTGGAAGAATGAAAGACGAACTACCAAGCTGCTAGAAAAATCTACGCCTAGTGTAAGCATATTTAGGATTTATCCTCAGTTGTACTGTACGACAAAGTGAGCAGACAGATGAAAATCAAAACAAAAGAAGAGCTAGTTTACTGTTACAAGCGACATGAAGCCAACTGACGGATTAGAGTTTTGGGTACATGTATTGAATGTGCGGTAAACATAGAACGATTTGTCGTACCTCGTTCACTTGAACTTAATATGCTACGGCAATAAGATTCCAAGTACCTGACCAACGATAGACATGAAACGGTAATGCTACACAAAGTTCTACTAAGGACTGCCTATGGATTATCTATACGTTAGAAAGAATTGGTAATACTGTGTGAAACGCGGATGTTGGCTTGGTGTACCAACAAATTATAAACGTGTTTTAGTTTTGTGATTTAGACGCACAGTGAAAACACTATGTTTAAAATGGGCGACTCTGTAGTCCCTCTAGAATACGTAACGAGAAAAGTGACGGGATCAGATAAACTAATTTTCATAGCAGTCAATTAGGTATAACGACACGGACACTGACAGTCTACAAAATTCCCTACTTAGTTTAATATGTCTAGACAGCCAAAACGATTTTAGACAATTATACAATTTACCGAATCTCATTAACTGCACAGTATATTGTACAGATGGACCACAAGCGACTACTGCCATTTGTAGCTGGTCAGTAAAAATCCGAACTAGGTTGAACTTTGACAGTAGGAGGCCAGCAATATAAGCAAACATCTTTAGTGTGTGCACCTCCGGCTTAAGTAACTGAGTATCGAGCGCTTTTTCATTCAAATTCAGCGCTGTTGGCATTAGAATGATCAGTTGTTTGACTGTTTACAGTATAATTTAGTGAACGCAATCTCGTTTGCCTTATGGTTCTCACTTGTTACGTGAGCAACAATCTCGGCTATTAGCAATCTTGAAAAACTGGATGTTGGCTCTGTAACTTCCTGAAGTACTGTTTCTTTACACGTTCACTATATTCCTCTATTCACCAGCAGGCAACCCAGTATACTTTGAGTGTGACTGATCAAGTTGTTATTCGCACGGGAGGACACAAACAAGTGCCTTGTGAAGCACGTACAAAGTATGACTGATTGTGGACTTTCAAAAGGCGTACTGAACTGTTGAGGATTAAATCGTTCTGTTATCGATAAATTAGCAGATGCAATCGCCTTTCTTTTTGTCGTTGATATTAAGCAACTCACTACATCTTAGATAGCGTTGTTGATAACTCTTCTCCGACAGCCAATTTCTCAAATATATTATGTGTTTACTTAACCTGAAATAATTGTCATAGGGCAAACAGATTTTTATTTTCCTATCTCCCAAGAAAGCGAACAAAGATTTATCCTTGTTGAGTTGATATTGAACTGACAAAAATAATGTAGATTGATGTTGGTAACGGTCAAGTTTTTGACCAACCCAAATTAAGAGACGGAGTGTTGCTTGAATAGTTTTCCAAATGAACGCGCCAGTTGTGTTACCAAGTCTACGGACAGGCGGCATCAGCAGTAAACTGCAGAGTGTCGACAAAATTGTGTGCAACCTGCTGATCGTTCAGTTCACTTCCTTCGAAGTACACCCATGAAAACAATGGCATACAGTAAAACCAGTGTCAGCCTTATTGTGGCACTGGATTTTTTACAAATATATTCCATCATTAATCTTGGATTAACGTGAAAATCATACGGAAAATTTAACTATGGCTTTTCTAGGGCCTTTGCAGAACGCACATAAACATTCTTATCCGTCAATATACCGTCTGTTTTACGTGACAGTCTCGATCAGCGGGAATTTTTGAACAAGACCATTGCCTTGAACGATATTTATTATCAAGTTATCCACCTCTTTCAATCTCAACAAATGCGTGTGTTCTGCGTGGGCTGTAATCGTCTGGTTGTTGACCAAGTAGGTACAAAAATAAGATCAACTATTCCGCATTGTATCACAGGGTGAGGTGTTTGTCACTAGAATGACCCTCAGTAAGTAATGGTCGTTATGGGACATAATTTACCCAGACGGACAATGAATTATCAAAACGCCAGTCTCGAGGCGGTCAAGCACACTGTTAGTTGTTTTGCTTCTGGAAAAATTTAAAGTTATCGATTGGTCTTTGAATTTTTCCAAGCTTCATATCGTGCCCTTTTTTACACAACTTAATCTAGTCAGACTTATGACATTTTGTCAGGGATCATTTTTGTACAGTGGTCGTGCAGCTATGATAAATTAGATACTATCTAATGGCTTCACTGTGCACATATGACTTCGTTGAACAGTATGTGTTGCTCACTAACTTAGGTAGTAGTAGTTACCGTTGTGTAGATGTGATGTTGATTCCTATGTGCAGAATCAATTCTGAAAATAGTTGACAACGTTTCACAAATTTATTTTTATAATGGTGCAATACAGTAACTTTACCAATGAGACTACATAAACATTGTACTTTTGATCCCAGCACCACGAAGTCACATAATTTCCAGTTAAGAATTCATTTATGACAATGGAAAAACTCTTCAAGAAATCTGACCTAGACAGACAAGAAGTACGTGTGAATGATTTTGATAAACTTTTGCGTTTTCACTCCATTTGGTACGTCAATTAAGACATTCAGTGGATGTAGCCGTTCAAGCATATCACATGCTACAGTTCAACAACTCCGTTCATCAGTATTAATGGGTGCGTCCTTGTGATAACTATCAACACAGTTCAAGTCGGTGGCTTAGACCACGTATTAACCTTATACATCCAAGAAAATAATTGACAAAACGAGCTGTTATTCTCTGGTCGTCAAGTCAGTATGCATTTATATATAAAATATTGCAGCCTAGATATACACATCATGATTGGATCTTAGAAACATTCATCCCTCGTCTCAAGTTCTCCATAAAATTTGGACAGATCGAACGATCACTTATTTCCTTGTTCTGTGGTTTACAGTGTACGTGAGAGTTAGTGCAAGTTTAAGTAACCGTTGCACAACCATCTGTGATGCCTACATTTTATGACATGTTACTGAACAAAATTGTGTCTAAAGGTCTATACCAGTGAAATAAAACAGTCGCTGCTAAGTTCGAAAACCAACAACTCTACATTTGACCAACACACTGATGGTAAATACGGGGGACAGTATGTCGCTTGCGCCCTTGCAATCTAATCAATAAAGCTCCGAGCGAAGATTTTTCTCATCGGATATCTTTCAGACATGGGTCTAAATTATTCCTTACTTGCATGCGCACGCGTACAGAGGTGCACAAATATTATATTTTCGGTTGGTTTAGTATGTTAATGTTATAGACGGTGTGTTCGTTTCTCAAGTGACTCTCCTTTTGGAAAACCTTATCACCTATCGACGATATGTAATCAGTAAAGGTCATGGCCGATTCAGTTACAGTGAATGAATAGTACACGGAATTACTTCGGGTAAAAATACCAATATGGATTCAACGTTGTGAATACTGTGCGTGCATATATGAAACAGGTTTGTCCCTTAATATACTTGAATAAGGCCGAAAGTGTTACGTAAGCTATATTCCCGAACGACATTTCGTTCATTCTGGTCCGTCACATACACGACGTTCTATCCGAGTGAACAACGGAATGGGCGTGTACAGGTAAAACGATGGTTTGTCTAATTATTAATCATAGTTCGGCTTTAAAGGTGCGTGTGACGCCCGGATTTTTATGTTATTTTCAATTTAACAAGATACTGGCTAGTCAATGAAATAAGATATGGACTGGTTATCAACAGATGCGTAAGTAGATCAAATTTCGTGCTTACATCAAGTGGTCAGCAAGTGATATGGCTATTCAAGTCATACTGAATTCGTAGGGGCAAACCAACGACAGGAGTATTAAGAACACAATGAAAGAGTCTAGATAACAAGAAATTGACAGTGATGAGTTGATAGATTAAAATGAAAGGTTGTTTGATGATCGATCCGCGTGCAGTGTATTACAACGGCAGTACTAACCTCACTATCGTCTGTTTCTGGACAAAAAAGACGGCTTCTTAATGTGTATATCTAACACCTTTGAGCGAACTAAAGTGTGGTCGTCGACAGTCTAACAAATAACGCGGCAGACTCTCATATGATATGCTGTGTAGATAAGAACAAATATTTGTTTTACCACACTTAGCCATTCCAGTGTTGCTCTTCAGAAGCCATTTCGATATGTAGTGCAAGATTCACGTGCCTAGTGTTCTCGCTGTACGGCCTGCAGACTGCAATCTTTCTATTCAAATAAATTCACAAATAACCTTTGATTTGACATGTGGTGGCACTAAATCTAACTTCGAAGTTGACTGCATCGGAATGAGCTTATCTTAGCACTTTGTTGATGTAATTTTTCATTGTATAAAGGGAGGCACAGCGCCAATTTTGACGGGTAAAAATATGTACATGTACACCTGTGGGCCGGTATATTGATGACACTCGGTTGACGCTATATATGATGTAACAGCACAATATATGCACACAGAAAAGCACTGGTTTCCTTTGACAGCCCTGCGATGGCTGAATCAGGAGTTGTATAAGAACATTAGTCGAGTTATGTTCCACTTTGTGCGTTTCATGACACCAACAGCAAACTTGGTTTACGTAATCAATTAATTAGCTAAAGCGAATGCTTAACTACTAAAGCGTTTGTTGAACAAATACGGAAACTGTGTGGAAAGTGGTGGGATTTTGCAGATCCAAATTGTATTATTTATATTGACGTTGTCTAAAAATTATCCAGCTATTAAAAATAATGATTTTTCATTGTTTCTTAATAGGAACTTGTCAGGAGCAATTGAAATACAACTTAGAGAAAAATATTCATAAAAAAAGGAATAGGGTTAAATTGGGGGACAACGTTCCGTATTGTTGGTAGGAAATACAGACTAATAGAAGTAAACAACACTTTTTGACTGTTAAGTTTTAGAGTCTACATCGTTTCTCAGAGGAGTGGTGAAGGCGTGTCATTTGTAAACTAAAATACAAGATGATGCCTCTCAAAGTAGGATATAAATAATCCTCATCGGTTTTCCGTTCATTTTATTGCAAATAAATGAAAACGGCTTATGTTACAAAATCCTTTAAAGTGAACATATTTTCCGCTTGTGGGCGTTCGTGAATTTCTGAATAACGTTCCCTGTTGGAAATGGAAAAAGCTTACCGTAAGCATACCGTTGGTCCCATATCTGTATCGCATACTGATATGACTGTAGTCTTTGAACTCTGGGGGATAATACAAAGTTCGTGATACCTTCTGGATCGAACAGATATATGAAACCTTCCGTTTTAAAGTACTTTGTAACTGTGTTTCAGATAAACAGAAACGTTTAACTTCTACTCTTGCAGACTCAGGGACAGTTGACTATTCTTAGTTCACTCGAAATGAGTTTAAAATATTCTTCTAACATGTGAATTCATTTAAGTCAGAATACGCACAGTTGTGAAATTTCTCATTGTTACAGAATACAATTTTTCTTCTGTCAACTCTGAGTATTGTGTTCACCCAAGCTGACATACACATAGACAGCAATTTTACACCAGTAAGTGCCGGGTGAGATTTTCAGTCATCCATTTTGAACCAGGGGACTAGTGTTCATGTTCTGAAAGCATCTATTGGAAATATTTGTAGTTACTTGTCAATGTAGTCGGGAGGGGTATCCTTACGAACCCAGACGATTAAAAACTTCATCATTTCTTCGTGTATTCAAACGGAACTGAAACCTTGCTCGTGAGCAAACAAACTCCCGTCACATGCTAGATTTGATGAACCTAGAATGCTTGAAAGGTTTGCGACGTTACCAACTAGATAAGCAAATAAACCGTGATTTCCCAGACGTTTGTCAAACAGATAAAATGAATTGTTTGCAAAATCTGTCATAACAAATAAAATGCTCACGTCCAACACTGTTCCACATACTACGGAAAATAAAACACGTTACATTTGTTCTGGAAGTAGCAGATTGGAGAGTCTTGAGTGGTCGTGTGCAACTGGCAGTTTTGGTGATGTATGCACAGCAGGTGAGACCCAGTGATCGAACTCAGAACAAACGTTACATCCGTGTGGCAGACAGTATGGCCATTTTTAAGCTTTTAAACGGATTGAATGCATGTGTTGCATCTGTAAATTACCAGATAAGTAACCAAATAATTGACAACACAATCCACAAGTCAGTTGCACGCAACCGTTTTAACGCATTTCCGGCTAATGTTGTTAGAACACCTTTCAGAAAACAATCATCAGCTGTCAACTGATAAAATAAATAATGACTGACTCTCACACAATAAAAATTTCACGTGGTACATCATCCAGTGTATCTTCTATCTGAAAATCCTCAAATCGTACGGCTTGTGGTTTATTCGTTACAGTTCTGTCTTCTATATAACATTAATATATTCAATACCCTGCAAGGTACGTCACTGGTTATTTTCAGCTGATGTCTCGAGGTACCGGATGGAGACAGCTCCTCCCATGCACAACTATGACAACCCACCCTCCTTAAAGGTATTTACTGTGTTATTTTTTGCAAAATTTACTTCTCTTGACAAAACCCTGAAACTTTTTTTAAAGAATTTGACCACTCGGGGGATCCATAAACAGAAGGGATATTTAGTAAGTTAACGATAGTTTGTCTGCAGCTGAGTCGAACTGAGCGCAACCCATTCGAATTTTTGAATTTAGAAGAAAATTAATTTTGAAATTTATGTTCTTTTGCATGCAATCGCTGCACCTAAGTGAAAGGTTGGGAGATTAAATTATTCAAAACTTGACGTCCCTGAGTTTGCACTTTGATTGCTTTGCTCACCCGCAACGACGCAGGTCGTATGTAGTTTTCATCATTGGCTCAAGGTCAGCGGAAGCACCCATTGTTAGGACGTGTCTTTTTTGTTGTCCTAACTGACATTGTAACACAATTAATGCATTTACTTCTGAAACGCATTTCATCACCTAATGAGACAACTCTAATTCTACACTGTAAATATTATCTCGCAAAAGTGGGAGTAATTGAGTTCACTAAAGCCAGGCCAAATTATTAAATACCACAAAGTAAGTTTACAATTGAATCAATCACATAGATTTCGCTTCCATTTGAATAAATTACGTGTTCATTAATTGAACAAACATCCACACGCGACTGCTTAATATGAAGAGTTTTTCATCGGAAAAGATTCGACTGATTGTGCATCTGTGAGGAAATCAGCGACTCGGAATGCAACGTTTTAAAAAACTAATGAAGAAAGCGATATCACTGGAGTTTTTCTAGGTAGTTCCCCGTTTAATTTTGAAATTTATATTGTTCAAAATGTTTTCGCTAGTTTAGCCTTGTAATGTAACAGGCGCCCACGGATTGCATTTGGGTTGTGTGACAGAGCGTGCTGTCGTGTTGCTAGCGTCATTTTGACTTATTGAGCCCCTGGCTCATGCTGGTTCTTGTTGAGTCCTTTTACAGAACTGTTGCTGGAACCCCCACGTCAAAAGAACGCAGTCCCCCGGTGTCAGCGCGTTACACAGAGGTGGTCCGTATGTGTAACTGGTATTCAGAATAAAAACGCCCGGCTTGCATGTTACAATAGAAAGCGAGGGCATTTCTGACGGAAAGGGATGTCAACCTCATTCCTTTGAACAAGTGCAATAAAAGGGTAAACAGAATAACCTGAAAACTATTTTCAAAGAAGGTAAGACGTTGAGCTAAACTGCAATAAAATTGAAGATAACTATTTGGATGAATGGTTATTTACATTGTTTGAGAACAGAGTTGGAGAAACGTACTTTGTCCCATTGGATCTTACTAGACCTTGCAAGCGCGCAGCTCTTACTGGAGATTTATTTAAATTTCACCACTGACTTTTTCATACCAATAGACGAGATCATCCTGGGTGAATGCCTTACCAAATTAAACCGAATGATATTGCTGACCAGTAGTCTGGAATTTGGTTAGTTTCACTTTGAAATTCATCAATGTTTGAACGGAGCCTTGCCATTTAGATAGAAGTTCTGACCATGCTCTTTCGAGCAGAATCAATTGACTAGATGCATATCCTTACCGCGGCTAAAAGTAAGTTTTTCACCAAACTTTTGCAAGGCGGCCATTTTTGTGTTAACTACTTTCGAGGTACGATAGCATACAAATTCATTAACCGTTCAGCTCTTGACTATGGCTAGTGTGACCACAAACTGGTTAGGAAATAGCTAACGGCTGACGAAGTTAAACAGTTGCAAACGGATTTCAAACAACCAGCCGAGACTCATACTGATCAGATAAAACGATTCAATAAGCAAGAATGACAGAGGGTTTGTAGTAGGTTCTATTGAGTCGTATAATACAATAAATTTACACATTCTTTTGGCGTTAATGTGAAGTAACACCATGTTTAAAAAACGTTATGGCTAGCAACTAACATAATGATGTTCAATGCTAACGTTAAGTACAACTTTGTTTCGTATAATAAGTTTGTATAAAGAATAACACTTTGTCGTGTTTTGACGTATCTGGGATGACTTGGCATAACAGACAAAAAGGCGATTAATCCTATTCAGTTTTGTTTCACTCAACACCAACTTGACAATAGCACAACGACAAAAACACCCTTAATAAATACGTTTCAGCCTATTCGGGCTGTCAGAGTCAGGAACTGTGTGAGATAAATCACGTTACTATTGTCTTGGAATGACATTGATGTTCTCGACAAGAAACCTTAATCTGGATTTCCGGAAATCTCGCTGGATCAGGCTGTTTGATATAACTTCAGCTAACCGCACGCTTTTTTAAAGTCATTGATGTTAAATTCATCAGAGCTTCGATAAATGTGGAAAAGTAAACCTTCTAAATACATTTAAGCTTGATCAAAGCGTACACTGTTACAGAAGGACAGTCGGTTCTTAGCCAAATAAGAGCCTTTCTATGGATTGTGAAGTTGGTGTGCGTTGTTAAATAGGAGTTTTAGCGCATATCTATCTAGTGTTCAGCGCCGTACACTTGGGTTGGCTGCTAGGTTCTCCCAGTAAATTCTGGTGCAGTCACTCTATTCTACTGTCTAAGCAAAGCTTATTAGATCAGCCATATAGACTGTATTCGGATGTTAATTGGTTTTCCGAGTTTTGGTTTCGTTTGCACTGTATTTGACTCAAATGTTTACTATGAGATAATGATACTTACGAACTACTTACAGTTTGCTTTAACACAGCGTCCTATGAAATTTTATTCTGTTGATCGAATTATATATTATGAGCCCAAAAGTTTGGCTGTGGAATGCCGGACTATAAGTATAATGGTGATGAACTTTCGAAAACGTGAACATGCTTCCGTATACTGTGTATGGAGTGGTTGTTTGCTGGCGAAGATCTGAACTATATATGGGCCAATTCTTGTAAACGCCATAACCTGAAGTAAATGATGTCCTACACTCTTACTCCAGTGAGGTTTTAACAAACGTTTCGCTGATTACCCAGTAAATTGCAATATTGTTTAGCATAAGTGGTAATCGTTTTTCAGACTGTTGCAACCAACGAAAGCCGGAATTATCAACTCGTGTTCGGGCAGTTGTTTTGGCTCAACCTCACATCTCACTAAGTTTGCAAATTGCTCTGAAGGGATAAAATTCGTAATTTATATGATCGACTAGAGTATGTCACTGGAGCCACTTGTAACCACGATAGAGCAAAATATGTCCAACGGCCTCCAGATGAATTCAGCACGGTGGACTTCGTGGTCGTGATAATTTTTTGAATTCAATGTTTAGGCGACACATTGTTAAATGTTTACGTACAACAAAGCAAACTCATGTAAATATTTGTCTAGATTTTTTAGTTCTAATCCATAGGAAGTAGCTCTGAGGTGTTCACTGTATTCCGGAGTCTGACAGCTTTCATCAATATTAGTGTGTGTCGGATGTCTTGCATAAGTAAACAATTACTATTGCCGTCATTCCCTAGACAATTGGCGAAGAATATTGTGGACAAACGCTGTTGCACCGAGGAGAGCGAATGTTAACTCCATAATGTATTACTGATTATAAGCCAACAATGTTGAAAAAACAATCATGAAATTGACAGCGGCAAACTATCCCACCATATAGCGCTTTTAAGTAGCAACAAAAAATATTACGAAAGCCAAGCCCTGGCGGACAACATCTACTGAATTTACCGCAGAGTACATTAACGACCTTACACTGTTTTCTGAAAACATCTCAATTTATTCAGTCATCAGTGTGCGAACAGCATTTGCCCACCAGTCAGTTGGGTAACCCATTCGAATTAGGATGCACTACTCTACCGAATAGCTGTATGTGTACATATACACATAGGTTGCTTGAATATGTGTTAGTTATTCATGTTGTAGACCGAACGATGATCAATCTATTAACAGTGCCTCGTAATTCTGTACAAATCAAATATTGGCGCCATCAGATCAAATGTCTACAATGCACAAAGTGTCGTGCACTTCCGTTTACCAGTCGAATGGTTTCTTTGCCCAACTCTACGGCGTTGTTATTCTGTGAAGGCTATAAATTTCGTTTGCGGAAAGCAAATTTTTGTGACTTTTTTGACAAACGAACCATTGAGAATACGTGATGGGGTCGCAAACTTCAATTCCGTTACACAGTTTTCTCAAATGTGGCAAATTTTAGGTTTCTTCAATCATTCGTTCAATTGATAAATTTTAATAAATAGAAAACTATGGCAATCAGTTTCGTTATCACATGTCACAGTATTCGAATTTTAACGCACGAGCTGGGATTCAGTAGACCAGTGTTGAATGTACCAGCTAATATTTTTCACGTTCTCAACTGCCATTCAACCGGAATGATTGCAAATGTCTACATGTTCACCGTGCGACAGGAGTGAATAACTCGATTGACGGCGCTAAACTAACAGTATCAGTTTGAAGGCCAGACCTATGGAATCAGTTGAAAAACAACTCACGTCCATGTACATAATTTGGACGATGTCATCCAAAGTTCTGCAATACGAAACAAATCAGCTGAGACAAGCATATATATTCATCTTGTTTATCTGAAAATATTTGGGTCACTATTATTACTGTTTAAAGATATTTGGGTGGAAATACCAGACGATCCTTCCCCAGAAATTCTAGTAATATTGCTTCACGTCTGCGCAAATAATGTCTAATCAACCCAACTTGTCAACACTTACAGATCTCATCTGACTGGGCTAAAAACGAACAAGTAACACTGCACCCTCTCAAGCCTGAATCACGAAAGACTAGGCTAACCTGAAAGCCAGCATTAATGAAAGTTCGCCTGCTCAAAAGTTCTACTTATGCAATTAAGCAATAATCACTAGTTGTCTGTATGAGTATTTTAGTGTATGTGTTTGTTCGATGAATTACTTGGTGTTCCGACTTGCTTGCGCATGTGTTGTTGGTCTAATCTGAGTCATCTATGTCTTAAGTTTAATGGAATTACTTTATTACGCTTCCGGTGTGTATAGCAAGATCAATTTTTAGTTTATCACGAAGATAGCTGCAAAGAACTTTGATCTCTCTGGTTTCTCTATCTAACACAGAGTCGACGATTTTAGGTTAAATCACTGCACCGAAAAATGATCTGATTTTCCAATTCACGCACTCATAATCTGTTGTCCTTATGGATCACCTATGGTGTTTACCTTCATATACTTCAGGGAATTTGATCATAATTCGCCATAAACTTGCTAATACACAATCAAAACACTAGAATATTCATCAAATTCTTCATTCCATCAAGTTCTCAATTTTACACAACACCAGACTTATGTAGGAATATCCTAAGTATTCATCAGTAAACGTAGTTTGTCTACACAATTCTAAATTTCCAAACATTTCATACTGGGTTTAACGCCTCCAGTTTCATCCCGTTGTAAATTCTATTAACATAAAACCAGTTTTGTTAACTATCTGAGAGTGCACAGTAAAATCCAGAAGTGGATGACAGTCTCCAGTGTTCCTAACAGCTCTCATATACTGAGTCACTTGGCAGACACGGGGGAAATTAAGTTTTGTTACGAATTATCTCATCTTCTGTGTGAGGCTGCTTGAGTATTTTCATCATCTGCTGCAGGCATAACTCGAGTAAAAGCCCAGAATTTTCAAATTCGTTCATCATGTTATTAAAAACAGTCAACCTGCTAACAGGCAGGCCGCCGGCTGCCATGCATGATTACACGTTCATTAGATAAAAGCAGATCGTTCAAACCTAGACAGCAGTGACAATCATACCAACCAGACGCAATCACTCAACCATGTCAAAAAGACAAGCGCATAACTGAACTCACGATGATGAGCTACCAGATGCATCTGTGATGTATACTACTCTGGGAATTGTAAGAATTATATGTGTTTTGCGTAGTACGATCATAATTTACACAGCTACTCTTGGATTATTGTGCAGCACTCTGCAGCCAACGTTCTTCTGCAATTACTCTGTAATACACTTGAAGCTATCAGGCATAAGTTTCAACATAAGATGTGAGAATGATCATGTTCATTAAACATTCACAACAGGCAACAGGGGCCAAACCACTTGAGCAGTATGGTTATCAAACGGGCGGCAAAACCAGTGAGCCATCTTTGTGTCTGTCTAGAGCAAATGAACATTGAAATTCTCTGAAACAGTTAATCTCAAAGAGTAAACGTGAATTCTCTTGAGGCAATCCAAAATCCTGATATTTTTTCATTACCTTCCCACCTCTAGTTGACTGCGTATGTTAATCGGGACGTGCTGACTTCAGAGAGTGTCTGGAACAACCAGCCATTAACCATGACATTTGGCATAACAGTGGGCATTTTCCATTCACTTGAGGTCGTGACAAGTAATAGGTTATCAGTGGCAATATAAATGAGCAGCTTTGGCAGGCAAACTTATGGTTCTGCGCTTAACGAGATGCTAGGTAAACGGTTAAAAATAGTCTACATCTAATCAGAAGAAACAAGAATCTGTTAGCAAGTTATTTTAACTTGCTTAACTCAATCCACGTTGTATGATGAACACTCACTCTTATAGATAAAACTCAAATCTTATCAATTATGGATTGTTGAGAAATCTCCAGTAAAGAAATTTAGAGCCTTACGTCATTTATAACGCTCATGTTCATCAATGACAAGCCACTGATTGGGCTAGAGCAACATCCAGTTAACTCTCACTTAACGAAGTGAACCTAACTAGTAACTAGCTCGGCCTTCCACCCCGCCATAGTTCCTCAGCCTATGCGAATGCCAATTGTAGATCTGATGTTAATTCATCATTTACCATGTCGCTTGATGTGTTTGGGTGGGTGACTTTTGTTCTAGCAAGAGATGCGACGGAAACAGTTAGATGTGTTGTCGCACATCATTTCCGTGTTTGTATGTCTCATCGAAGGAAAAACATCCTGAGCTGTTAACTTTATTTCCCAAACTTTATATAAATATTAGTGAATAGACTATTTGTAAAATCCAGTGAGTCTAGTTGGTTTATTGGCTATAATTGAGTGCAATTAAACAGCGGTCTCTGAATGTGTGCACTGAAACTGTGAAACCTAAACAGCCTACCCAAGACTTGCGCTGGCGTCAAGGTTATGTTACTAAATAAGATGGTATAGCTACTTTAATAAAAAATATTATGAGCCAGCCTATGGAAACAGTTATTCATTCAATTCCTGGATGTCAGTTACATTTGGTAGACAGTCATGCAAGTAGGTCTCATCTAGTTTGCTGTATAACCTACAACGTAATAATCAGACATGGAATTTTACAATACCAACAAACATTTTAAATCACTACCTCAGCAAATCGGCATCAAAGTACACTGTAGCTGACTCTCAGGATTCAACAACAGAAGTGGGTAGCTCAATTTCATTCGATGTATTTCTAGTTGACAGTCCCGATCAACACGCTACTCGCGACCATTTTAATGAGTGATAAACACATACTAGCTTGAAAGGTGATGACAAGAAGGTCATACTTGGAGAGCTCATCGGAAGAAGGTGAGTCACAGTTGACGATATCCAATTAGAGCTTACGTTCGGTTACTCGGTTGACCGCACATCAGGTAATAAAACTTTATAATAGTTGACATGGTAGCAATAAACAAAGTTTACTGAAGAACTAACATATGATATCGCTTGCAAAAGTATTGTGCCTCACCTATAGTGAGCAAATTTTGGACACTATGTACATAGTGCTCAACGCAATATCACATTGTGTGTGAGGCCAAATAACTGAGAGCGTTTCACTTTTTGAAGTTTTCGTAATTTTGAAAACGATTATTGTTCGGTATTGAATGTGTATGAACACTAATTTCAAAACTGTAGGTAATTCCTGTTTGTAATATTGTATGAAAACTTTATTTGTTAGTCAAGGTCAATCAGATAGGGCTGATTAACTAAGTATGACTAAGGAGATAAATGATCTGAAGAAAGCACAATGTTACTCATGCGTTTCAAAAAAGTTTATTGTTACCTCACTCAACTTATTAATACAGTTTTCAAATAAATTAACCAACATCAACTCAGAACTCGGAGAGACGGATTGATCAAAAATCCATGTACCTGGTTGCGCCAGGTTATACTTCATATTACCAAAACGCTAAAACGTTCAGACTTGTAATCTATCACGGAATATCATCATTTGAGTTTTTTTTTCAAAACATTTCTCCATAACGTATAGCAGTGGAATGGTTTAGAAAAATGTCCGGGAACACTGGCCTAATGCTGAAAAAATTGTTGTTTTTGTGAGAATTTACCGAGTACGGTTGGTGAACACTTATCAGGAAAGATTGTTTAACCTGATATCTGTAGTTAGGCGAACGCTCTAGGTTAAAACAGTGGTGTTTATGTTTCGTATTTAACCCAGTAGGTGACCTCAGCCATAATTGCCACACCCAAAACTGGAAGTTTGTTGTGGAAATTCCGCCCTAACTGGAAAGTATGGAGGCAAAGAATATTAAATTATTGCACTAGACTAATAATCCCCCAAACCATGTAAAACAGACCGATTGAGCGAAAAGTTCTATAAACATCAGAACGCCTACTGCAAACAGATTGACTATCCCATAGAAGTGTGCGGGTATCACCCTTACTCTTGAGCAAACAACATACGATTTTTGATAAATGAATTTAGTTTTATGTCACAAGTCATCTTCAAGCTATGTCAACTGCATTTCTGATAAAAACTGTCTTTGAGTGCATGGTTTGTCGCCATTAACACGTGAGAGCGACAGTAAACAGGTAAGCATTTTTTCTGGACCATAGTCTGATATCACATGTTGACCATAGACCATTGACAATCTTGATGAACATGATGTTTTCTTAATACTGGGTTTATTACACTGCTTAATTCTCAAATCGACATGGTAGACTCATTCAGCAGGTGATCAGACACATAATCTCAAACTCATTCTATTAAATATGATTGATGCAACAGAGGCAGAAAGTGTTAAAAATCTTAACTTTTGCTAATTTCAGATTGTTGCAGTTCAATGTGGGCTACTATTATTACTATGTGGCTAAGCTGCCAGAGGGACATATTTCTACACGTTTACCAGAAGAAAAACAAATATCTGTCAAATATTCACGTCGTTTTTTTTCTGTTCAAAAAACACAGTGTTTATGAGCAAATTAAAATCAATCTTCTATTTTGTCTCCATCTATATGCCCCTTCACTTGTACAGCTTGTTGAAGGGGTTGCACCTGTAACTAAAGTTCACCTATCCAATCACTATCAAGCTTTGAGACAATGAAATCAAACAGATAATAATAGTAATACCACAATCAATCCAAAAAGTTCTAAACCAGTAGTGGACTGCTCTTTTCCTGTATACCAACTTTTGTCAGATGAGTAGCACACTGAGTTGAGCTAGCATCAATCGTCATTAATAATTAATGTGCCGTATACCACTGAAACACGAGGTTTGCTTGCGTTCTTACGGATTCTATGCAAATATCAACGGAAAATTTTTAAGTCTTGTAACGTTGGCTGGTTGTTTATAAAAAACGGAATAGTATTCGTTCAAAAGTACGCAGAAATCGATAAACTGTGCCCAGATTTGAACTATATTGAAGTGTGTTGGCCATTATCTTTGCACTTATCAGCAACCATTGGCAAACAACTGTATGGATTAATTCAGCATAAGCAACAGTGACGTAAGCGTTCCCAAATACCACCAAGGGATGAGTTATGGGCATCCTCGCGAAATGATCAGGATATCTGGCTCTAAGCATTCAGAACTGAAAGCTACTGTCAGGTGATTCACCTATATCTATTGCGAGACCTGTAAGGCATGGTGGTTGGTGTTCCACTTCGACTGACATAAAACTTTACAGCTACTCATCTCTACATTAATCAAGCCAATAATTTAAATTCGATTCAGCTTGTTTTGCGTTAAACGGGCAATGCATTCAATGATAGGCACGCCGTCTTTGTGGGTAATTTGGTAACTTGATGGCTGGTTCGATTCTAAGTCACGCCACTTTCTCCTTTTTGATTATGTTCCAACACGTTATTCAAACACACGTATCAAAATGTGTCGCCTAATATCAACTACGTTTCAGCGGAAGGCTGAATGTTTGTCAAGATCGTATAAGACCAAAAGTAGGTTTGTTGGTGCGATTAAAACAAATGAAACAGTTCACTTTAAGCACGCGCAGCACCTTTTACATACTTCATATATACAGCATATGTGCACCATCATCCAGACTACTGGAGTGACATTTACTTCGATATGCAAAGTAGTACACACAGTCTGATTAAGTCAACTTACAGGCGAACATGTGGAAACGTAAACACAGATAGAAGAGCAACCATTGACTTCCCATTTACCTCAGTAAACTGTAACTTTTTGATTTTGTGAATCCAGACCAGTTATTTTTTTAATTCTATGTTGTTTCTGGATCACTTCATTTATATATGCAAAGTGTTATTTTTGTGATCAAGCTTAGACTTAGTTTTACTTATGCTTTTAAGAAAGTGACAAAATTAATGCATTGCACTATCACTCATTAGTTTTGTCACGCAAGATTCGTATCAGCTTTTGAACATACGGTCCTAGGATGGTTTGAAACCGACAAAATGAATTTACTTCATTCGGTGTAAAAAACCAGACCGCCGTTCAACACCTACTTTGCATTTGTTCGCATGGAACTATGAAGTAGAAAGAAAGGAACAACTGTGGTCCTTCGCAATCACGATAAGCTTTATTTGTGGTAAGTTTATTTGAAGCATGGCTTGTTGAGTTTTTAGCTGAGGTCAGCTAGTGACTTGCTGTCTTGTACGGCCGTAGTAACAACAACACTCCTCTCGAACGTACCTCCATAAGTGACGACCATCTTAGCTGACCGTTCTCACCGTAATTTGTATACAAGATACCTATGACTGCCTGAACGATCAAGGGTTGAATAGGTAGTTGGGAAACCATGCACAGAATCGTTGGAGACTCCATCTAATGTGGACTCTTAGGCTGCAGTCATAAAAAATGAACGCTTTACGAGTGACCTTCTTACGATCCACCGATGTCCATCGCACTCTGTCATAACCAGTATGACTTACTCACGTGGTTAAACGTTGTGGTTGAGTGTCTTTTCTCTTATTGCGCAACTGTTTCCCTGCCTGTTTTGTCGTTGTTTACTATAGCTTTTCCCCTGACTTACATTCTACATGAATCACATGGGGTCAAATGCTAGATTGATTGAGATCGGACTTCTGGTCGATATAAATACAAAGATATGACGGCTTGATTTGATGATAACTCGACTGCAAGTGATAACAACTGCGTTAACTACCCTATTATGAAGTGTCTTAAGAACCAAAACAATTTACTGGTTCATAATACTTCCAGCATATACATGGTACAGAAGCACAATTCAACATGGATAACATTAAGCTGGGTATACCTTAGTTGTAAACAGTTTGACTACATAAATACTGTTTGTTGTTTTTGTAAACAACATTAGGAATGAAATTCGAGGAGCCGTACAAAAAACAGGCTCACCGTAACAGTTATAGGAAAAACATATTTTTTGTACACTTCGCTTAGTTTTACAAATAAAAGACGGACTTTCGGTTAGCATAGATAGTTCTATTGTACAAGCATTTAGAATTCTGTGTTGATAACCTCCAGTGAAGTTAAACCGATCTAATGAAGAGTGAGAACTCTCCAGTTCCATGGTTACACAGTCAAATCAATCCGAAATGTATCATGGTATAAAGCGGAACCCGGAATCACTTTTTGATGTTATGGCTAATTCAGTTCATGCGGGGTGAAAAGCCAAACAATCACACGAGTTTAGTCGCCCACATAAGAACGAAAGAACAGACATTCTTTTGCTTCGGACCACGAGCTGTTGTACTAAAGGACAGTCGCAACTACACTGCTCGAGGAAAAGAACGCGCACGCCATATACGCATTTGGCTTTTGGGTGTTTATGTAAGCTGTGGATTCTGTTTCGTTACTTGGCTCCCCATAATTGTTAAAAACGACAAGTTGTAAACTTTACGTAACCTGTAATTACATACACTTATAAAATATCTTTTTGGTTGTGTGAGGAGAGGAGCTGTTAGGAAATGTGTAGTGCTCATATCAAAATCAGGTGATATTTCATATTCGAGCATACTGGAGTTGCATTTATAAGGCAATGATCTGCGAATCTATTGACATTTTTTGAATTAATCTGTGTTAAAGCCATCGGTTAATAAAAAATCGTTTCCTATTCAGTATTACATTGCGACTGGTCGAGTGGTTTGGAACATCACGAACTAGGTTTGGAAACACGTCATTTTTCATAACTCTAAATTTGCTCAGTGTTTATAATGCTACCAAACGTGCTTCAGTCTATGCTAGGTAAACCACAACTAGACGCACTAGACGAAATACTACGTGATGTGCTTTCACGACCCGTAGGAAACAGCTTGGATCCCCTCCTCATTATTACTGCCACAATGTTAAGAATCCGATTGAAAAGAAAGTAACACTCAAGGTTGATCACACCTTTGGCATTCACAAAGACAACTCAGCCTCAAAACAGAGTAGACAATCCGGTAAACTGAACATGAACCAAGTAAGTGAAAAACTGATGAATGCGGTCTCTCCACAAACAGTTGAACTGGTAGTGGAACAATTATATGTGCTGTCAATGAGTTCTATCACAATCCAGACATCTGTTTAAACAGGATTGAAATGTTTATCTAAAATCGAAAGCTATCACCAGATGTCGGTGATCATCAATTGAAACATCTGCATATATACTAGACTGCATTCAGCAAAACTATGTACCATGAAAGTGGTTGATCGCAAATCACGGTGCAACTTCTGTTCTGGTCGCACTCGCAAACTAGTCCAACGCATTTCGTGGCAGTCATAATCGTGGTCTGGCATTACTGTGTTTCAACAAAGGCGATAGCGTGTGAATTTGATTTCCAGTTTCACTGAATCCTCGAACGTCTCGTTTATTTGTTCTACTTGATTCGTACGGTAGATATTCGTCAAACCGAAAAGCAAATATATATCAACAAAACGTCAGACACATGTCAGTCACTAAAGTGATCAATGGAATTACAAATCATAGCAAATTGTCTCCCGTTACAAATGCGTGCAAAGTAGGATAGTTTGACAGTTTGACAAACCAGAATGTATACCCAGTAAATAAATCATCGATACTGGTTTTTAACGTGAATTGACGCCTTACACTAGCGTATCCTATCAACAAATAACCCGACAGGATTGCACTGAATTAGGTGAATTTGGTGACTAAAAAATGCAGATTCTGAAATGCGCGTAGCCGAGTAAGCTGGAACAGTTAGATGTTAACTCTTTCAAAGTAATAAAGTATTTAGAATCCTTTCACACTTTCTTGTAAAACTCGATGCAAACACATTAAAACATTTCACCGAAAATGGTGTCGCTGCATGCAACAAATTTCAAATCGAACGTACACAAAACAAATTGTTATTACGCCATTCAATCTCTATAACACTAGTTTTGCAAGTACAAATACATATTTCTCACCATCAGTTCTATTATATTGTTTTGCGCAATTTATACGTTGACGATTACTCGTTTTATGTAAAACTTTAGAACGTTTTCTCTATTCATTCATACGAACCTAATGGTTAAACGCTAACAAAATGCTCTTCTGCGCTCAATGATATTCTCTTAACATGCGGTAACAGTGTGAGAAATCCATCCCTGAAATTTTCAAAATATTCGATAATTTCTCATAATTTTTATACAAAACGAACTGTTTACGAATTATGGCGGATTCTGTTGTATTCTGACCTATCTTTGATCAAGAGTGAAGTATCTGCAGATGAGTTCACGTTAGATCAGCAGATTTTCGAAATGCACTCTAAAATATCAATGAATTATTTGGCTTTGTGAGCTTTGCAGGTGTGTACTTGCTTCCCAGTTATTTCATTTAACCACTGTTTGTATTTGCTTTAGAGAGTTTCCATAAACAACTATGTCAAACCACTTGATTTGTTGCACAGACCTAATTTAAGCCACATATCTCACACAACGAAAGGTTGGTTCTGTAACTGTGGAACGTCTTAAATGAAACCAATTGAGAATTGTGCGTCACTTATTGCAACAGAAAAAGGAGCCAAAATTAATCCGCTCCAATTAAGCCTTGTTGAAAAGTTTGTTATCGAATTACAAGTGGGTAACTCGGTAGTTTTGATATTCACCGTCCAAAATGCCACGCATAGAAGATAAGCTATACGTGTAACGACAGTTAACAAGAACATGAAACTCGGAGAATGAACCTCAGGAATTAGCAAATATTCCGCATGCAAATATGGCACTCAAATTAATACTAGTTTCTTGTTTACTCGGATGATTTTTGGGCAACTCAAAAAAGTTGGATGTAACTAAAATGTTAACTGCTGTTAATCAATCAGCTAATCAGCTGATTTTAAAATTAACAGCCCGCATGTGACCACAACTTCCATGTCCGCCAGACTTCTAAGGGGGTATCAACTCAAAACAAACTACTAAACCCGTTTTGTTCTAGTAATTGCACACTAGCTGTACTAAGACAACGTGATGTGTGAATTCGCTAAAAGTCTGCCTGCAGCCGAAGTTTACATCGTAGCACCTGAACAGGTGTAACACTTAGTGATCGTAAACACCGCTAAAGCGGAACATTAAACAATTACTGTGTGGATCTTCACTTTAAGGTAGCTGTAGCACAAAATTCACCTAAAATACTGACTGGTCAAACGAAATAAACTACTATGAAAAACCATTGCAGTAAGAATACGGGGTATAGAAATTTTTACCGGATCGCGTGATGCGGTTAAATGTAGTTGACATGTCCTGTATGTTAGTTAGTTTAAAATAAACCCAGATCCGTTAGACCGAAGACAAGTAGTTTATTTGAGGCATTCGACTAGTTTTTAGTTCTAGACCTTCAACAGTTCAGAGTGGATACCACTGTGGGAAATATAGCCTTCGTTTGGGCTTACACCATTGGTAACCGGTAAGTGTTCGACTAACTGAGCCATGACACCAACCTTGAAGACTAGGTTGGCTACCCATCCCATTATCTTAAATGGAATTCACTAAAATATCTACAGGATTGTCTGCCTAGACAGAAGTTCTTAAACAGTCTACGTTGAACTCAACTAGCGCCAATGCTGAACGGTGAAATCGTTATATGCAAGCAGTATGAGCGACTTAGAGATTTGGCTAGGATCCAGTTAAGAAACACCGAGTCATCTAGATTCGAACCAGTAAAAAATAAATACATACCAATGTGGCCAGAGCTCTACAACCTGAGTAACGTGGACAGTCAAGTCTCTAAATCAGTTGGTTGATTACATTTCAAGCGGTGGAATGGGCAGATGATTGAATCTAAATGTGACATTTCTGAGTTCCAGGTGTCGACTTATAGCTTAGCTAGTATAGCGTTTGCCGCGTTCAGTAGTTCTTTTTGATTAGATGAAGTGATTCGAACAGAAGTTTGAATACTTTGCAGTTGGATTTTCTCCCAACGTTTCACTTGGTGTGAAATCGATGGAATCTTTCGTTTCCGGTCAAAAAACGTCTGTACATGTAGCCCGTGTTCCAGCTGATCAAAACAACAGTCTTTCTAATAACTCCTCACAAGTTACATCTGGTAAGCGCTGCCTTGTTGGCAAAATTCATTTCTGAAATAACTCAAGAAAAAGTTTACTCTTTTATGCGGTTTAAAAACGGAATCAGTCAGAGTAAGCTACGAATTGTGAATGCTGTTGGAACCGAGTTTATATCATGTGCCACACTTCGGTCAGTTTGTGCATGAGCTGTCGTGGGATATACTGTATATGCTGCATTTCTGTTTTGCAAACAGTTTGCTGTCTGCTCTCAAGTATGCTTCCTATTAAAGCATTCAGGCATTTTCTGTCCAAAATTGTGCGTAGTCGTCAGCAATTGTAATATGTTCCATGATCAGAGGTGTGTATTAATTTCACCTAAGAATGACACCACATCCAGCCATTATATTTTGGCCACAGTGCTCGAGAATCATATTCATTTTCGTCCCATGAACTGCACGGATAGAGTGATAAAACTCGACAAACTAATATTAATATGCGGTGTAAAATTTGTGAACCAGCTTAAGCTGTATACAGATCGTAGATGACATGAATAAGCCAAGTTTGAACAGTGATCATGTGGTAAAGCGCTCATTCAGTATGTCTACTTCACCTGTGTTTACCTCACAAGGAGGCAAAGATGAGTGCAGTCCATACTGCACTACTCAGATTGCAACATAGTAGAGCACTTTGGATCTTAGGCTACCCAAGGCTAGGCCAGTAAGTCACGAGGTTTATGTTTCAGAGTAATTGGTTATAAAGTAGGGAGAGAACAACCGTACACCATACTCACTTTATAACACGAATAGGTTTTGTATAACGACAGGAAAGTGTAAAGAGATTTATTAACGAATAAAAAATAACCGAAGCGAAGGGGTTGGAGCTATTTTTCTTTCTAATGCTTCAGCAACAGTTTTTTCAATTTGATCGATATATAATATTCCCACAGTTATTGCTTGACAGCGTCTTCAGAAAAGAGGTAGCTGGTTCAGCGACCCAAATTTTTCCTCCTCAATCGAACCGATCTTTCTTATTGCCGCTATAACGACGGAATTGTGCGCAATCTCAGTCATCCACTTAAATGTGCATGTTAGTACCCACAACATGGTTGACATTGATGTCATCTTGAACAACGATGTAGATGAAATAACCGGCTTTAACTGTCGCATAGTCATGTGTGTGACAACCTGTATACAGTCATTAACTCCAACCCGAACTATTGACCAGGAGGGAGGTGATTGTATCTCTACCTCAGCTTAACCATTAGACATGCGGGTACGTCTAAATGTAGTAGATATTTTAGATAAATAGCAGTCACCTCTCAGTATTGTCAACGGGAAGGCCACCGCTCAACTACGAGCGTTGGTATGGATTGATACTAGTGGCGAACTCTGGCGACAGCGCTTATAACTTTCATTTGGCTGAAATTAGCATTTGAAAAGCGAAAAATTACATTGTTTGCAGTTCCCTAATTATTCATAGAAGACAAGTAAACGCTTCCGCTTCGTTATTGCCAGCCTACTAGGAAACGAGCACAAATTGACTATGTTGCCTCCTCTGGAAGTGTTACGCTACATTCCGTGATTAGTTTTCCTCATTTAAATCAGGAACTTTCATGTAACTACTGATCAAAAATGTCTTCTGAGGGTGTTTACAGTGCTTCGCAAAAGTTTCATCACATAACCAAAAAATAATTGATGATTTCAACTTCATAAAAACGTTCCAGGGTAATTTAAATGTGTTGAATAAAAATTATCCGTCACAACATTCATAGTATGCAACAGAGACTGAAGATTTTGTAACCTCAAATGTAATCTTAGACGTTTTACTAGAAAATTTTCTGACCGTTGAAGTTTCAAAGAATTACACTGTTAATCTATGTTGAAATATACTTAACTAAGTTCGGCCAATAATGACTTCTATCCTACAAACGATGGAAATTGTCGTATTTTTGACATACCACAGTGAAACTTGAAAAATATGCTGTCAGTCACCTCTGTAAAATATATGCCGGAATATACACTTTAGCTAAACGTATAAAGATGACAACAAGTGAATTTCAGTTAAATCGGGAAATTTACATTGGCGAATGTGAGTTTTCGCGGAAGACGTGCACAAATCCGTCTATTATTTCGCGGACAAGAAGGACCCACCGTTATGAAAAGTTGTACAACTAGAGCCGAAGATCATCCACAAATTTCTTAAGTTCTCAAAAAAAAATATTTTAGTCAGCTTCCAATTAGCGGAGTTCTAGCAAACGTCCGAAAATGTATAAATTAATCAACACGTTAATGAACAACTTGCCAAAAGAATGACCAACCTCATGCAGACAAACCACATGATAGACGCTTGATGGGTTTTACTTAGTTGCTACAAACGTAAATCAGCCCAATGAACCGCGTTGGTCCCGTTGAAATTTACCTCCCTTTTGGATGCTGGGAAAATAAATCAATAACACTTCAAGTGTTCATGCATTGCATGTTTATATTCAAAGTTCCGAACAAAAATTACCGTTTCTGTCTTGAAGCGTAAAGTCCTTCTGAGAATGCTTTATGAGAATGTGATGTTCACTTCTGTGGGAAATGTACTGAAACAATTCTGCGGATTTAACTTGGGACAAAATGTTAACATTTGTCAAAGGATAGATCAGGCTGATTCCTCGTAAATTGTCATGTTATGACCTGACTGGAACGTTGTGTTACCAAACAGGATTTTGTTGGCCCAAACGATTATCTGTCTATCAATCTAGCTGCATAACTACCCGTTCGTTTTGCCTTTGACAGTGGATTTGCCTTCAAAGTAATACGTCTGAATGATGTAAACTGTGAATTTGAACAGATGCGGTGTTTATAGCAGTGCTGTTACTACTTAAGTGTGGATGAACCGCCTGAACAGTTTGGCTGCGTAGAACATGCCTGCCGCAACAATCGCGATTAGTTTTCATCGGGATGATGACAGAAACCAACAGCAGGCGGATATCCACTTTTGAAACTGATGAAAACAAGTGGACAAGTGGTTTTCGTGTCATACGCTTGTTACTAAATGTAGCCGAATAGTCACCTTTCAGAACTATCCTTCGTAATTTGCATTAGAAATTTCCGCGAACAGATTTGCTTAGTATGGCAACAGAGTGGTGGCGAGAACGCTTTTACATCGGATCAGGATAAAACTTTGAAAGTTTGGATGCTATCCCGCACAAATGAGCTCCCTTTAGACAAACTTAGTATGTAACCATCACAAGAACCCTATAAAAGAATATCTAGGAACTAAAGGAAATTAGCGTGCTTTTTTCCCTCAACAAAACTAAGTTTGGAATTCGGCCAGCTTATTGAGTTAAGCTTATTTATTGCTATCTCAATGGTAACGTTGATTGACAGAATGTAGTTCAAACAAACTTCTTAAGCGTGTGCATGCTTGACAAAGGCATGCGTATTTTGCTTCATATGATCAAAAAGGCGGTCGGGCATATTTCACACTAAAACTAACTACAAGTCAAAGCAACTCCTTTGTGTACAAAAAGACTCGTTCGTTGACTGTAGTTTCACCTGCCACCTGATTTGCATTAGTGATTGTGGTTCTTGGTTATGTTATTACACTCTATATTACACGATGACATCTGCTGAGTAAATCAGGGTACTGTATTTTGTGTTTCATGAGATGTAACGAAGTATATTAGTTGCAATCCGTTTGTTCCCATACAAGTTTGATTATGGCGGGTTATATACTGCCTTTTAAGACTGCTAATTAATAGACATTCGGGGAGGGCAAATTACAAGACAAATGTCATTCTTTCAGTTCAGAAGTTTGGTTCACTTGAGGTCCACCTTCCATCCGGAAACAGCAAATCTTGTATGTTGTTTGAAGCATACGTAAGTGGTAAGTCACGGCTGATCATTCAGGATAGAACCGCCTGACGAGAGGTGCTAGATGCAATTCACTCAACTGAAGTGAGATCATCCGAAATTATCACCCCGTAAATATACAGAAATCTATGGACGCACTGATAGTATGCACAATTTTCTTGGACAAATGAAGAGGACGGTATAGTTGCTGTAAATATCTTTTAATGATGTTTATGTGTGATCATTCGGAAAAACTTGGTGTCTGTCACTTGCGGAATATTGCTGCTTTGCAACTAATCAGTTCTCACCAAAAGACTGCACACAACATAACTTCTTCCTTCCATTGTGTTTTGATTGTTTATCGTGCGGAATTTCTGAATTTGACGATGGAACAGAACAGCACTTAATATTGTGAGGTCTACGCGGCAACTAAACAAACACAGTATGTCAAAGTTGGACTATGTATCTCATAAACCCCGATCATTTCAGTTCGCTTGCTATGAACTATTCAAAATGTTTACTACTTACAAATCCTAACACAACGGATTTGTAGGCAATAAAACTGGTCGGAGTATAGTATTGATGTGGAATCGTTTTATACAAAAAGCATCTCTTGAACGGAAAGAAGCAGTGTACATTTTTATGTTTTTCTCTTTCCGTTTAGTTAGAAACGTTCACTATGACATTCTTGGATCATTCGATCAGAAGACAGTGATGTTAATCCGTGAGAAATATGGATAAAAATCATAACTACGAAAAACGTTTCTCGACCTATAGAAATACTAGTTCATTTTTTGTACGGTTTTTCTGACAATTTATTGGGTTTAAGTGTAACAAGGCTGTGAGTTATCGATGTATGTCTCTGGTTCTTACGATGATGATTTATCATCCCTCCTTTAAGTTTGCTTTTCACATTGTCTTTCCAAGTAGTGAGTACTAGCCAGGTTCTTTTTAGATGTTACCCGAATTGACTTGCAACCCGAAAATATAAGGAAGAAATTTAATGGCCATATCGGTTGAAATCTTTGCTGGGATTTTTTGCTGTAACGATTGAAAATGGTCAAGTATCAGCTTTACTCATTTCGAGGGACAAGTGTGAATCATTTGCCAATCGGACAGAAAATGGTCAAGGTAAAAATATAACAATTTTGTACAGACATTCAGTATTAAATGTTTAGTGCTGATATGTTGTGGAAAAGATTCTTTCATTCGAAAGATAACCCGTTTTAAGGATTATGATTCCAGTGGCATACAACCCAATGACAAAATCAGCTTGCACACCCTAACAAGCGTTCTACCAGCTAAACTACAACACCTTGCCGGGAATTCACATTCGCATTTAATCACCAACCCATTCTACCATCCCACATGGATCGACAACCTAATTGTGTTTTGTGTCACAGGGAGTAACAGTTTCGTTTTGGTTGCACACATCGTGAACGAGGTGTGAGCGTGAGCTGTCTGTTTTAACAAAAACGGCTTGATTTGGCAGTTTTCGGATCAGGCAATCTTCAACAAATCGTTGCAAATCACTTGGCGTATTCTGAGAAAAAACAGTCGAGAAAACACCCGGATGTGTATACGCACATTGTGAAGTCTAGTTACCACAAAACGCGCAATGAAAAATCATCAATGTTTGCTTATTTGCCGATATAAAATGAGAGCTTTTAATGCCATTCAATGTAACCAACTACGGTCTAGCTTTGATACATACAGTGAGTGATATATATGGTTTGTCTGACTCTGATCACGGTGCAAAAATGTCTAGTCTAGCAATCAGTAGGTATGTCGACACGATCTTGCCAACCATTCGGAAGATTGATTGCGGTTTACCGAATTTTGAATTCATACATAAAGATTCCTTGAAAGTGCTTGCTTGACTCAAATGAGTTCAACAGAATGTTCGTGGTTCTAAATAAGACAGTTGATTTCTTGACTGATAACTAGATACTGTGTTCGTAAATGAAAACGTATATTATTTATTGAGAAGGAGACATAATTTGGAGATCAGTTGCAGTTGTGACAAATTTCCATCCAGCCTATTGAACAATAAAGCCTAGGTCGAATCTTTTTTCACGTTCTGATTTATCCCTACATTGTCCATTCTGCTGAAGTGACCATGTTATCCGTCGAAACACCGATCTTAGGTTAAACATTAAAGAATTGTCACACCAGAACTCTCAGCTACAATTGATTGTAAACAATGATTAAGATAACTGTCTAGTTTGTGAGGGTGGTGCAGTAAACGTCATAAAAATTGCAGTGGATAGCGACATTCTTTTGTACAATTAACGTATACACCAGATACTGAGTCGGCTTTCTTTTAGAGATGCGGAAAAATCTTATCTTTTCGAAACGCATATTTTTTATATGTAGGCTTTGTATATGTTTTGAGTGTGACTTACTCATTCCACAATACATGCTTGAAAAGCAGTGTTAAAAGATATAGGATGCGGGGTTTTGTCCGAGGTGTGTTTTCGATTAACCACACTTTCCTCAGCCTATTGGTGTTAATTTGCTTATGACAGTCTAATATATAAACAATCGTACGAGCCCGTAAGTCATCTAGAAGTCAAGCTTACAGTTTGATGGGCGCATTTCTCAATTATATGCTTGCGAATTGCACTAATCATGGCATCGATTGAATAAAACGAACAAAGGAACAACTGGTTCCATACATCGTTACCACTGTATACAAATTAGAAATCAGACTGGTAATATTATGAATGAATTCCATTGAATTGGCTATGTGCGATGACTGTCTACAATCGCTCTTTAAATTAGACAAAACAATTTGACACAATTTTAAACTGTGATACCAAGAACAAGCGATGGCAACTGCGATGAAACATGAAATTTGATAAGGACAGTTCACAAACAGACTCTAAGTGATGCCCAGCAAACCGTGGTAACTTCTTTGGCATGGGTACCGGAAGCAGCGCTGGATAAGTCAACTTACTGAAACCTATCTGAATAGACGAAAGAAACCAGCCGTAAGACTGGCGTGCAGATGGATCATAACAGTAATATATTAATGTTAAAATAACACCAACATTCACCGTCTTAATTTGTAGCTTCGAAACGGAACGAGACTAAAGTATGAAACAATGTGGTGTTAGACGTTTATCTACACAGCAGTCAATCTCGTTTAACTTTTCAACCGCCGATGAAGCTACAACACACTTTTACTTTAAACTAAACAACGGAAACAATTAGTCATACAATGCTGTATACCGCCTTTTTTATACTTTTAGCAAATGAAAGCAGGACAATGAGAAGAAAACCTTGACTTCCAAAACCGGCCCTGGAAATTATTACCAGTTTTCCACTAAGCAATTTCATTTCAACTCCTGCTCTCACACACCTTCCTGTGAGGCTTGTTTACTTTAAACTTCAGCAGTTTCATGAAATGCAGGCAATATTACTGGTTTAGTCAGAAGTGTCCCAGTGTGTAAATTATAATAGATAATGAATCGTAAGGTCTTAAGAGGATGGAGAAACCTCAATCAACACAAAGAAACATGAGCAATATAGAGAGCAATGCAACCTTAACTAGTCATGAGTAAATACGTATAACTTCTCCAGATGGGTCATCATTGTGCTAACTAGACTACAGTATAATTCAAAGTTTTCATAGTTCTGGATGTTTATAGTGTATCTATGAGGCAAATATGTAATCCGAGACTAATACGGACCGTCACTCATAAGATTTGGTAAACATTCTATATACTGTATGTGCTACTTATATACCTCAGTGAGATGTTTAAAAGGGCCCACACATTCCTTAACAAAAACAATGATAGAAAGAAACACAGACAAGTGTAATTTTGGTAATTCTTACCTGCCATAAACAGTAGTGATAATGTTTTACAGAGATAACGGCCAGGTTTACTACAAAAACAGGATAAACTGTCACTTGTTTAATGACGGGTAGATTAGTTGATTTAGACAGGTTAATTTCTCTCCTATGATGCGTAGAGCATGCCTATCAATCCAGGTGACATAATGTCAGGGTAAAAACCACTCCTGAAATTGAAGTTTCTATGTCAGATAGTCTGACTCCAATAGGTCCGACGATGCCAAATTCCCTTTCGGGAACCATCACTGATCGGTTACGCAGGTGGTGAAAATTCACTTGTTTTGTTATGGCCCTAATTTCGACTAAGTGAAAGGAAAGAGCTTCGTAGACGCACCAGGGTTTTTCTTGCTCTAACGTTAAGTACCTGGTTTTCACGTCTGACATGATGTTTGACTAATTTGCCCTACATTATTTTGACAAGAGAAGTAGCAAATATCATTGGACGATAACAATGCAGGAAGCTTCTCTTTATTACAAGACTGGACATACTAGGAACCACCGGTTGTCTGGTTGAGTGCATTACCTAACCACTTCATGCTATTGTCACCAACCATTATACATAAATAAGAACAAATTCGATATTTACCGCTTCCAGTTTGAGGTTCCAGAACATTCTAATGGTTTATTCGTAGTCAAAAGTTCTGAGAAACTGTTACGATTGTCATTGTTATTCCTCGTTTGTAAACTCAGCAAATGACGTTGCGGTTCCTCAAATTGTATTGGCTTTGCCACTCAATCAATGCATGACATTCATGTTTCTTTTCAACAGTACAAATTGTAAAACGTTATGCGCTGATCTTCTGGTGTTATCTTTTATACACTACCTCGGAGGTTAAAGGTAACCAGCCTTTATGACTAAACACCTAATAAGTTACATTAATTTCTTTCGGTTTCTTTAGCATTTAGCTAAGAAACCGGTTAACATGAGTTAACGTACCTAGTAGTACAGGTTGACGTTAGAAATGTTGATTGTAAACGTCCAATATGTATGCTGAGTGTAACAAGTGGACAATTGAGTGATAATCGAAAACAATCTGAATTGTAGCTTTCCCATAAAGATAGGGACCAATTGAGGTACCAGTGGTTACCTCACACGGTTGAGTATCTGATGCTTCTCGGATGCGTATTTGAGCATGCACTATTTTGGTCGCATTGCTGGTATTTCAGTCAGCAACAAACAAAGTGCGGTTTCTGTCACAGCCGTGGCACTGATGGCATCGAACATTATATCCTGTGAAGTCACAGCAAATTCCCCTAAAACAATCATACATTTTTAGCGTGGGTATCATCCTCTTGATGAGTTCATTCAACTTAATTAACCATGTGCTCGAGTACTGGTCGAACACATGTAGGAAGTATATAAACCGTTGATAATGACTGTGGTAGAAACCCGTGTCAAAGGTTGGACGTTCGTCGGAGTCGATACCAAATGTTTATCCTCAGGTTAATAATAAACGTGAAACTTCTGTCCTCGGAATAGTCAGTTTTATTCAAAAGGAGAATGAGGTCCGCAAAATCTGAGATTCAATGTTTTTCAATCCAACGAAACAAACGGCAGATTTCGTTTGACCAAGGCCCTACCATTCTTACGACCCAGCCGGTAGGGTGCCTACCATCATTGGATAAGGCTTCTATGGTCGTTTGAGTCAGGATATGGCCCACACTTCTCTGAGTTAGGCCTGTTCTAGAACAAGAAATCCGCCACACTGCTCACCAGCAATACAACTGTGTGTCAGTCGATTTTACTGCGCAAAACTTGCTACGGTCTAAGTGAATGACGTTCATTTTCGCGAACTTTGTCAGCTCTAGAAAGTCCAGGATGTAAAATCGGATTTATTCCGTGAATCCAAAAGCTTGCTCGGTTTGCGCGCAACCCCGTTTTGTACACTAAGAAGTGATACATTACTGATCTCAAATAACCGGACCACTTCAAATGATAAACCAGCTGCATGCGTCACTCCAAAGAAGAAACTTGTCGTGGCAACCCACCCTATGGATTACCGAACATGCAGTGATTTGACTTGTTCCATCATATCTAGTGCGATAAATGTCTCTTTCAATCTCTTGCAACGTTGCATATGATAGCCTTGCCGAATATTTGTTCTCCTACACGTTTTTCAGTTATCTATCGTTAGAGGCATATCTGCACTTGCCTGTGGCTTGCAACAATATTTCCTCAGGAGAACACATTTGTTGAACAAGTAGTTAAACTCACTGGTGGATAATTGGATAAATTTGTTATTTTAGAAAATAGACTTTTGTGAAAGTTCCATACCTTCATTGAATTTAGACTAGCGATGGGAACACTATATCGGAAAGCGCCCTAATATATAAGATAGTACGCTACTGAACTTAATACCATATATAAACCTTGATAAATAAGCTGAAAAAATGTTAGTCAATCATCTATATTTGCTCTTCAAAATGAAAGTAAGATTGCATATCCCTATTCTAACTGAAAACTTCAGCCTCATGCAATGCAATCAATTTTGCCTAACTGTCAAGCTTCACTTGTGATGTAATTTATTTTTTGCTTTGCCTTTCCTGTCACCGTAGGTCAAATTCATTAGATCTGCAACTGTTTCCTGTGTTCTTCGAGAGAATGTCAACTATGACTGCTGATCTGTTAACAGATTGATGTTGTGGCAAGAATCCCGGGCTACACCGATTATGGTTCACAGAAATTAACACATGAGATGTTCAGATATGTTTTCTGGTTGCTCTATTGGAGAAAGAAACAATTTTTTAGTTCTTATAATTCTGTTGTTAAAACAGGCCGTTGGGTGGGAAAACTATGGGCACCAAAATTTGTGAAGTACGCTTAGTATAACGATACTCTCTGTTATTGTTATCTACTTAGTATTCGTAGGTTGTGCGCGGAATTAAAAAGGTTGCCGCGTGAAAATTCAGTTGGTTCAATGAACACTAGAGCTGTTTTACCTTAGTGACAAACAACGGCACATTCAAATCAGTTCTATGGTTGAGAAAACAACAACTCACAGCATCATCGAATCGATGTGATGTAATCACACACATTAGCATGCTGAGTTAATGCCCACAACAAGCGAATTGTAACTTGACAATCGGGTCATTCTTGAAAACCTAGAACTTTGTTGTCATAACTGTATTAAGAAGAAACCATTCGAACGCTTCATCAAGTTCAGTGAAGCCTGTCCTTTAGGTCTAACACTGTCCTTAGGCTCATAAGTTCAACTGCTAAGTTATCTTGGGTTTCATCTAGTTAAAATCACGCCAATAACATGCTTGCCACCTTCCACAATTTTTAGAAAAATCTTGTGAAAAAATAAATTGGAAAATCAATCATTAATGTAAATCGCCAACACAAAAATTTGTCAGAAATTTAACAGTAATCATAGAGTGTCAAGAAGAGTTCATCCGATATAATTCTATGTTATGTGTATAGCATCGTTCTCTTGTGCTTGAAGAGCAACATTTTTTGGCTGTGACTAAAGATGACTTAAAAACGACAAAAGCGGGTCAGTTGTACTTGAAGGCTGTTTTTGTAACAGTCAAAATTCATACAAGCACTTCGATAAATATTATATCATAATAGGTTATGACGCAAAGACTATTTGTATATACCCTTGATAAGCGTTGGTTATGAGTACACATGATGAGTAGGTATATGGACACTCTGTGAATGACGGAAATGATACACATGGAATACAGTGAAATACAGTTTAAATTTGCGATCACGACAAAGAAGCCAGCTACTATTACAGGCTAGATATTCACTAGGTTCAGGCAACTGTACAACTTAGAAAAACGTGTGGGTAAACTTAAAAAATGCGTATGAAACGTTTATGAATATTATTTAATGAAGTTCGGCATACACAAAAACAGTCAGCTGAATTTACGGTACACAATATAGATTAATTACATTACATATTGCACGCTATAAATCTTTGAAGTGAGCAACATTTCAACCAAGGTAACTCAGACTTGCTAACTGGGAAGTATAGAAAAAATGTTTCTGTAATAAATATTTGGCGATTATATTTCAATAGAATATTCCTACCATTTTGGTGCCCGACTGAATGAAATGGGGGCAACGTAAATTGTAGTTAATTACTTAAACAGATTCGCTGGCTCATTTTGTTTGACGGACAGTACGTAGCCTTCGCACAAGTTGATTTCACCGTTAGTTTAAATTTCACCTAAGTCAGGAGTGTTAACATTTGGGTCTAAGTCAAATCACAAAATCTCAAAAATTACCTCTCGTTAATTTAGGTTACCTGATCGATTTCTACTTGCACCGTATGCAAATGTTTGCCAGAAGATTTGAAACTTTGGAAAGCGCGTAAGATATCAAATAAACCAATGAAGCAATTGGGTAGTTGAATTTGTGCGTATGCAACAATTCTTGATGCTGAAGCTGTGAAGTGCTCGGTACGCTTGACATACTTCTCTTGATGCTAGTATAAGTCCAGACGAAACTTTGAATTTCAACGACGAGACCTTTCATAAAGCGTTGGAAGCGATAGTGTACACAAATCGCAGCGATAAAAGCTGCCTGATCTTGACAACGACGATTGTTGTACCAAAAGGGAATTATACATTTTTTCTACATATATTAATTCCAACCACTTCACGATAGAAAAACAGGAAGTAGCCATTGTGGTGAATCGTTAAATGTGTAGGAGAACATAACTGATGATTCTTTGTATCCCACTCGATTTATTCTCACACAGCCATTTGAAGAAACGCAGGAGACGTAAGCCTCGTCTTGACCGCTCTTCATATAAGTGGATGATTTTTGGGTATTAATCAAAGCTGACTTCAGTGCACCTGAGCATCATATATTATTATTGACACGGTATTTTAGGAACTGTTCGAATTGCTTTCAAATATCAGTTGAGGACCAACGATACATCCTCAAATCTGTGTATGTGAAATTGATTTTGATGTGGTCTAATACTGTTTTGCCCGTATGGAATGGTCACATGGTCACGCCACGGTTGTCACTGTGTTTAACACATCCAATGTGGTATCGTTTTCTGTCATACTATGGTCGTAGAATGCCACTTTGGATTTATGCAATTTGTCCACTCGAACCTGACAGAATGATCAACCTATACATTGAAGATATACAGCTTTTATCCAAGTTCCTGTGCATACTCATTCAATTTAAGTTTATGGTGCAAAAACCAAAATGCATCACTATTTACCTGCTGATTTAAAACTTCCTGGTCGTACATAGGCGTGCTTGTGCCATTCTTTTTGTTTTTAGTGAAGTATACTTATCTTGATCATACAGCTTTTATCCTTTTCTAATTAGGTATTTTCCATCGAATTCCTTGGTACTCTTCGTTAATTATTTAATATTAATTTATTGCTCATTTGTAAGACTAAACATTTCCGAAAGGTCGCGAAGGAAAACCTTAATTGTTAGAAGAGTTTCACGAGTATGAGAGTGGAAAAGTTTTTTTCGGTCTATCGTTTAGAAGACAAAAATATGTCAAACACCCCTTCATCAATCAACTGAAATTGTCATACAATTTACTGACTCGTCAAACAGTGAACCCCGTAGGATTGTTGCTCAGGAATTCATCATTTTATTACGCAAGCCATAACTCACCATATCTGAATGAATACATTGAAATATTTCAGCGGATTTAATATTTTGACTGACATCTTGATGTTCCTTTTGAATTTGAACAGCAAAATACATAGCTTCGTTTAATGGAAGAACAAACGGTGACACCAAAATTAAGCAACAGATAAGTAAAATAATGTAATATGTGAGATGCTGTATATTTAACAGCATTGAACAGTTGACAAGTTCCCCTACAATAATAGCAAGCGTTAATGGGCCAGCCATCAAATGAAAAATTATCTGCGACGTATACACCGTATATATATATATGCGTAATGGCGGTGGATTTTACAATCTAACGATTGGCTTCAGATGAGAGCAAGTCCTTTTTCGTTTGGCTCAGCAGGCAACAGCAGTGCTGCACTTTGGCGCAGTTATCCGTCAATAAAATTCGGCTTCAAGGAACCTGAATGTTAATTGATGTAAGACTGTGCCATCCGAAGTCTGTAGCCCACATGAGCTAAAGGTAAACGTTGCCTAATAAGAAAACCAGATAAACATTATGCTGGTCATAGGTTTGAGCAGAAAAAAGCGTTTCAAATCAAATTCTCTGGTTGTCAATCAACTTAGAGACTAAATATGACGGCTTTCTATAAATAGGCAGGAAACAGTGTGCACGTGCGTTTGGTGTTGACCTGAACTGGATCGTTTAATGTCCAAGGAAGAAAACTCGCTGGAAAAGTCAAATCAATTGACAATGTGGTCACTTGATGTGATGCAGATTTTTTCCATCGGTTAATGGTGTACTGCACTACTGAAACCGACATGGCTATTTTCTCTCCTTAAATTAACCCTGAGCTCACAGATATATTTGCAAAATCTTCATCTGGCAACGGCAAATTATGACCTAATCAAAATTGACTGTACTAACGTAGGTCACTCATCATTGAAGGGAATGTATGGTACACGAAAGCAGTTTTTCTGCAATTAAAGGAGACCCACTTTTGAACGATTTGGATTTTAACTGGATTATAACCACTGATAGAAAGATATGTTCGAAAGCGATAAGCATTAGGAGGCCACGCGGATTGTTCATAAATTGTGTATTTTGGCTCAATCATCTCGCCGTCTTGTACAGGCAAGTGATTGACTCCTAATATGCAGTTTGTGAACCCCGGTTCACATCTCATTGCCGAGCTCCCGTTTGAACTTGCAGTTTCTGTTATTGACGATTACATCCATTTGTAACCAACAAACTTAACAAACTTTCTACAATTGTTATATTTTATGTGTGCCCCATCCCCTTGTGTGATACGTAGTGTTCTAACATTTTACCAGGGGTCAATAATTTTAAACAGGTTTACTTTCTTTCTTTAAAAACGAAGTGACACTTACCCTGAAGTATTAGCACAGAAGAAACTGACCCCCAAAAAATCAAGATTCGGGCTGGATCCGAACCAGCGACAAAAACAACCTACACCGATATGGCAAATGCACCACCAGCTAAACTACGTAGTCAAGTCAAAAGCTCACAAATTCCATACTTGGATCCAGTCACCCAACCAACCAACTGTGCCATATGGAATCCACCAACTGATCCAGGAGACTGACTGCCTAAGCAGGAGTTCTCATTCAGCTCACTCTGGGCAACTAGAACCAGCGATTAAATTTCTGAGCTTCTGGTGTTGCTTCGCAGCTTAACTGGTAAAACGTTCACCGTATCAGCGTCAGTATTTTGTACACTGCTGATTAGCCTCCAACAATGCGAACCTGTACACTACCATTAACTACAACTGAATACGACCAACCGGTTAGTGCTTTTAATTCTGACTAAGGAAACACTCCCGAATTAATTCAGAATTTGACTGCACATACTTACTTCGTTCCTCATGGTTTACGCAAATCTCTGGCTGTGAAGTTCACCAGTCACACATTGGCCATAGCTCACAGGATTAGTTTCTGGTTGGCGTTTGTGATTACAATACGTCCGCATCAATGTGTTTCTCATAGGATTCGCAGAAACGGTCACAATTAGCCATTTGGAGCTAGTTTTATGCGTACAACAGGCACAGATAAGTCTTGGACTCCTACATATCTATTAAGTTGGCTATTGTGTCATTAACCCATTTTCCTTTTTCTTCATTCAACCCATTCCACTAGTTTTTAATACATTCTTGATTACTGTTTGTTGAAAATAATATCTGAAATAGCTACCACTTTCTGGCTGCTACATTCAAATATTTTGTGTGTCAAATTTGAGTGTATAGAAACAATTAAAGCAAACTTCAACTCTCACATGAATTTCAGCTTTGTGTAAAATGTTAGGCAGTTCGCACAGTCAATTATTTCAACATTCCACAAATAATCAGAAACTTCTTACGTTTCCAAATCGCGTGCAGTCTGTGTTGCATCTTTGACAAAACTTCATTCTCGAAAAAAAGTACACATTGAGCGTGATGTTTTGTACTCTGTATTTAAAACTATCGAAACCAGATAGTGTTATATGAGATTCCTTGATTACTTCCGGGAGATCATTATTGAAATGTAGTTACACTTTCAAGTTTTCTTCTTTTGGTCGCAGTTATCTATTCAACAGGAAATGGCATCCACAACCAAAGTCTGAGTTGTATTTTTGTTTGCACAGCTCAGAGCTTATTTAAGTTTGCCAAATGTCACTCAAGATTTGCTGAACATTTTCTCACTGCAATATAAATTTTAACCAAATGTTAGTTGAGTTGAACTAGTTATAAGCTGCTACATGAAGTTCCCTGTAACAAATTAGGTTATATCACTGACTTAGAGGTAAGTGCAGTTTAAAACAAGAACCGTGTATAACGCGCACAGCCAGACACTTTTAGAATAAAGTCAACTCATATACTTTGTAAAAAATAAATCTGTTCCGGGTGGCAATATGATATATGAATAGATATATAGGTAAAGCTGACACCACATCGCAATATAAGCGAGATGTTACTTATTAGGTATTCGCAACCTCGAAGCAGGTTTAGAAAAATAACTAACGACACATGCAAGAATGAGTGAATAAAACTACAAATAACTTTGAAAGATATCATAAATTATCAACACGTAAAAGCATTTGCCGAAATTACGGTATTATGAGAGCGTAATCCAATTGTAAGCTGTATCCAGTATTTCAAGTAATTGTGTTGTTTTTCAATATGTAAGCTGCACGGGGATAAAAATGGACTGGAGGCTCTCACTGATATAATTTACACTTAAAAAATCCAGACACAACGTTATGTAGTAATGTCTATCTATTCCACAACAGATTGCCAAACCGTAATTCTCACATTAAATGACCAAGCATAGTACACGTTCTGTCTGGAAGGGAATACGTCTTTTCGAATGAAATGTGTACCTTTGAAACTGTTGAACACAGCTTATTGAGTTTTTCCGAGACAGTAAGTGAATGTGCAGACTGAATGATTTCTAGGTAATATGATATAAGAAATTAATGAAAATCAATGTGTCAGAGAGCTACTACTAACATTCAGGACAGAATTCAGTTTTATTATCCAGAACTCTACGAATCGTTTGAAATAATAGTTTCTCGCAGTATTCATAACGGCATTCAGTGCAGCATGGTTTGTGAATGTACAGCGACAATGACGTACGTTCACCAATTGGTTTCAGTACACATCTTACACATGAAGCTCCTTAACTCAACGAAGTTGTAAATAATGTGTTCAATTTATAAAGTCAAAGGTTTAACACGACGGATAAACATCTTCATCTGGACATTTTTGTAGCTTTATGTTGTTGAATGTTCCTAAACAATGTTGTTAAAACGGAAAGGAATTGTACAGAAATAACATCGAACAATGAAACACTTGGTGGCAGTATTCTCCTAGATGTGCAACCTTTGAAAAGAGCAAAACGCGTTCTAGAAAACTCGTGATAGGGACAGCATTTCATACGATTTTTGACCCGACTTTGCTGCTACTATTTTTCCGAATCTGGTGTTCGTGTATCTCATGGTACAAATACGGTTAGATATAGGTCTTCATCTTCACGCATTACAGGTGTCAAAATCGTCGGTACATCTGTTAATGAGTAACACGAGTGTTGGTAATCTGATCACATTCGAATATAAGCATAGCGGTGCGATTGTAGATGGTCACAATATCATTAGAAATTTGTGTTGTTTGCCAAAGTGATATGGTGTAAAATTCGGCAGTGTGAACATTATCAGCTGATGGTTGGCGACAAAAGTGTGTGTAGCGATATCGTGGTACAGAGAAAACGTTGAACACCAGTGAAATATTGTCAAAAACATAAGAGGACTATTCAGGTCAGAAAACTAATTGCTTTCATATGTTCCATTTGTTTGACTTGACTGGATGGCACAGAGTTTATGGATAACGCGAAATATGAAACGTGAATGCTATTGGCACTTCATATTGCAGCAAGTAATTATTAACTTGGAGATAGCATTTAGTAGGAAATTGTCATTACTGCAACTGATGTTATTACGTAAAAACTGTGACGTCATATGGAACATTTTTAAAAATACTACCCTGTAATTCGTTATCTAAAGCAATGTTGTTTTATCAGAAACCTTATCTGTCTAAATGCCTCACAATATATGCACTTGTGCATGTAACTATCAATCTCAAAGTTACCAATGAGACGATTAAATGTGGCCCGTTGTTGACCAAAATCCATCAGTAAGAAAGTAGTTTGATTAACCAGACTAAAACTTGACTGTAACTACATTCCGACAACAAAGCAATACCTATTTTACTTATCCTGTAGATTGTTTTGCATCGTTAATTCGACTGTAACATTTCGACCCGTCACTTTCGAGAAATGTTTTGTCTACGTACGTCACATACCTTTAGTCTACAGTAGGTGAAGACTTTACTTAACCGGCAGAGTTTAAAGGACAACAATCTTACAGCATCCGGCTTGTAACGCAGTGGATTGGAAGTTCGATATCTCGTTTAATTCGGTTTTACCTGATAATTTCAAACAATAGTTCGTTTTCTTGGTTTGTGGATTTAATGGTATTCATTTTGAAATATTACTGTCATCGTTTCGAGTTCTTATGAATACAGACAATGCAAAATGGCAATCCGATCTGAAGTGTGCCAACAATCACTAATATGGTGTTATAAATCGATTATATGTAAATCCACTGTTGCAACAAATGCGTATAGAATCGTTAGCTGAGGGGATAGAAGTTTGGTTTATCGACGCGAAAACGCAGTACTGGTTCAGTCCCCATTCCGACCATTTACAGTTGATATGTGTAGAGGTAGATAAAATCTGTCCAAAGTTGTTTGTGGGATAGTGGGCACTCTGCACTAATGCAATCGGAATTTTGGCCCATGCGGATGTAGTCAGTGTATATGGGCAATGTGAGAAGGACTGAATTCACTGAAAGGAATCAAGTAAATTACTTGTCAATATAACTACTACTGTTACTTGTCAGAATTTCACTGCACTCCCTGTGTCTCTTGTCCAGACAACAAGAAACCTAGATAACCGATTAAAATTAATGTTTTCGATCAACTGACAATTGATGTACACGTGCTTTCTTCACAAACAGTCTCTAGGTGCCAATGTTTTATTTTATGAATGCATTCTACTTGTGAGACTACTACATTTCGGAACCTTGAGTTCAGTGAAACAGCTTAAAAACATGTGCGTTGCAAAACTATAGCAGACACTTGGACAGTTTACACAAGAATGTTTGTACGATTTGGGAATGAACAGCATAGAACTGACCTAGTGATTAGGGGACAGTCAACAACAATTCTCTTTGTTAATCTACTTCGTAGTTTACTACTGACATACGGTTCACATCTGGTCCGATCAACTGGCAATTGATGCGTCATATACATCATAAACTTTGGTCACTTGGCTATAAGATATAAGGGGTATATGGAACCTGTTTGATACCCAAGGTCCTCTTATGTTAATTGGCACTAGTATGTGCTTAACTAGGCAGTATTTGTCCGTACCCCTACCATTTATTCAGTAGTCGAAACAACAATATTTTCGGCGCACTCCGCGACGTTTGCTGTCTGAAGACATGTTTCACTGCATGGGTCATTTATGCCCAATTTGAGCAGTATACAAACAAACCGACATATTTAAATGCACCAGCAACCAGGTTAATTGCGAGCATCCTTAAATCTTCTGTCAATCTAGTAGCTTACAAGCACGCTCATCATGCCAGATTCGTGCTGATCGTTTGTCCATTTTGATACTGTTTGTCACCTACTAACACCAAACGACTTCAGTCACACTTCAAAACAATGCTCGGAAGCGAGCACTATCTATGATAAAAAAACGACAGCAGTCGCATGCCCATTCTTCGGCAACGGGATCCCCTCTTAACTCTGATGTTAATTAGAAATGATCATGGGAAACACTTGTATTTGAAAGTGCTCAGTCACTTCTTCACCTCATTATTTAAAATGCAACTATTAAAACATTGAGAAGGTCACTCATGTTCACTGACTCGAGAAAATATTCACCGTGATTGTCCCAATAAAATCACAGTGGTAAGATAAACAGACATAAGTATTTTTCTGTAATTCTCTCATCCAGATGGGCTGTTCAGTCAACCCATTTCAGAGAATCACAAACACTTCCAGCTTCCTTCGATTTAGTCCCTAGATTTGTCTCCAGCGATTTATTTTATTCGGGTCTAGATATCTACAGGTTAACCGTAATGATAAAGGTGCCAGTGATCGTCCTATAAATGAATAAATGGTGGATCAGTATAATTATACTGATTGCGTTTTCCAAATTTTATTTTTCATTGTCCAGTTCTCATTGTGCTTCGAGGTGGTTTGAAAATCGTCGACAGCTGATAGAATATCTTCCTCTTTTCTGTTGAAAAGTTGTCATTCAGCCTAAATTGTAATATTCGGCAATGTGCAAGAAATAATTGTGTTACTGCATGACTATGCACAGAAGAAATTAATCTAACGTTAATCTGGAATTGTATTGTCTTATACTAACTCACCAGCACTTGCTTCACGAGCCGTGGAACTTTTGCGATATTCCGATTGCATGCCGTTTACTGCGACGCCAGGTACAAGATGAAATCCGCACCACGAAGTGAGCTCAGAACAATCAATCAAAATTACGGAAAAATAATCCCGCTCAACTGACCCAGGTCTTTCAAACAAGCGTCTGATTTATGTACCGCTGAACACTGAATTCATGAGTCCGATGCACGCGTGCGTACCTGCTCAACTTCGGATAACCAATTGGAGGCTATGAACTTGGCCGAACCAATCTGCTCATTCACCCTTCAGGTTTCATGTATGTGCGCGAGTGAGTGCATGCGTGTCAGTTAGCAATGCCCCTCACACAGGTGTCTATTGTTTGTTGGCAAACAATAGAAACATCCTAATGAACGAAGCTCACTGAAGCTGTGTTTATTTGGTCTTGTGGTTCGGTTCATCCAGTGTGATGCCTAATTTTGCTGACGCATGTATTCGTAGATATGAGGTTTGTTATTTTACCAGAATGAGCAGCGACACACGCTGTTGTTAGTCGCTAAGTAGCCCACCCTACGTAGTATAAGTGGCAAACGTTGAGCTTGGAACAGGAAGCTAATTATCACTTCAAATCAAGTTGAAAACAGATTGTTGAGTAGATTATTCAAATTGCAAACATCCAACTATAATGAACTTTATCAGCCACAATAATCTAAGAATCATTGCAATTTTAAATCAAGGGTATTTATCTCGACTGTGAACAGTGTATACATAATTTTTAAGTTTAGAAAACAGTTCAGCAAAGCTTTTCAGGCCCAATAAATAAAAAAAACATGGGATAAAAGATAACCGAGTTCGCATATTAGTACACCACCATACACCATCATCTTAAACTAAAACTTAAGAGGTGAATGCAATATATTATCAATCAGGTAAATTCATAAGCTACTGATAACGAGTAAGCATTAGAATTGCGTCTGTAAGTTTTGTGGGTACACAGTTTTTTATAAGTTAAAGCCTCGTAGCACTGCCCGTTTAATTTCAGTAGACTTAGAAAGGTACCTCATGAGAACCATCTCACCTCTTTACAAAGTTACTTATATAAACAACAAATGAACGATACACTCAGTAAATCAAATACTTAATTCACTTTGTTGTTCCATGATGGACTCGACACTTTAATTTTGTTGGAGGTAATCGTTTATCCCGTTTTGAACTCAAGTCAGTGAGCAGTATCTCCAAATGGTGCTGTGTCAATCCAGGTTACTAAGTTAGTGTGATTAAAGTTAATTAGATGATCACGATTTTGACCACACAAACTAAATAACACAGTTATTTTGGGCGACCCATGTGTATCTGAAAGCTAACAACATGCGCCTTTTCAACCACCTTTGGTTTCCTTAAGCCAGCAAAAGCAATTGACACTCACATTCTGTTTTGTCCTTCCGGTGTTCACTTAAAACAGTTTCATTACGAGTTGTGTATTCAGGTGATCTCTTTGCCAGGCTCATTTGAGAAATTGGTATGGGCTTCCACAAGCTTACGTGCCATGCGGCAACACTGTAGTCCGTGGTCACCGACTACTAGTTTACACGCACCCTCAAATGCGTACATAATGGTCTAATCGAAACACTGTACTTTGTTGGCCATGTATCCTTGTCGTGGATAAAACGATTATCTAGGCCTGTTGAATTTTAAAAATGCTCACAACCTAACCGGACCTCACAGGTCTGACTACATCAATATCAATAACTATAATCACCCAACCCTTCGATGCATAACTCTTGACGAGCCCCTTTAGTCTGATGATGAAACATTTGAAACATGCTCGTTTGCTATTTCTTTTTTTCATGGCTGAACCGAGCGTACTCAGGGTATTTCGTGATTTTTAGCTACAGAGTGCCAAATATTCGTAGATTCGGCCGCTGACCGTCAGCTCAGGATTCAATAGAACGCAGAATTCTTGACTGATAAGGCTGGCCTAGTCCCTGGTCAATCTAGGCCAACATTGCACCAAGTCAAACAGATATGACTTCACAAACAAATGTAAAATGAGAGGAGATTAACAAGAAAACATTGTTCAGTTCGTATCAAAACCTAGGTTGCATTTCGAAGAGATAAGTAATTCGGCTTTTCTCGTCAGGCCAAGGTTGCTGATCTAACAGTAATTGACGTGTAACGTTTTGGCTGCAGATGATTAATTAGGATTGTCACTGGTCATCGCTAGATGGAAATCGATAATATATATGAGTAGACATAAGTTTGAGAAGTTTGTCAAGCATGTCCTTCCTAGGTATAATGCACGCGACATAAATGCCATACCCGTTGAACGTTAGGCTATGTATATTTATCCTCTAGGTAAGCGGGTAACCAATATTATTCCACGGTTGAGTTAAATCAACAATTCATTTAAACAAACAATTCATTTGGTCAATCAAGACATCTGTCAGAAGACTCCCGCCTGTTTCCAATAATCTACAGGGGTAAAGTTTTACAACGGAGTTTCGTTAAAATAATATGGAGTGGGCTGTAACAAGAACGAAACACAAATATTATTCCTTCATTCCAAAGGGTCTGACTGGAAAGTCTACGCGAGTATGACAACCCAGATCAGTTATGAGTGCTTATCAACTCTTTCACCGTTTATCCCTACTGAACATTTATGACTTCTCAGCCGGTGATACACTACTTATCTTGGAATAACTTTCGCGACATAAGATAAAAAATGGCTGCACCTTAACCTTGAGTAAAGAGTAACACTAGAAAGAATACACTCAAAAATAATTGTACCAGCAGTTCATCTGTCGTCAGTTACAGTTAGCTGTATGTATCCTGTAGTTTACAGGTTTCCTCGGTAAGATTGAAAATTACAACTGCTTCACCGGAACTAGGTTCTTCTAACGTCAGCGTAGATGTAATGCACACCCGTCCTTGAGTGGTAGTCTTCAAGACACTTTCATCGACAGTCAGACGGGACCCTAATCAATTCCATAATATGAAATCGATTGAACGCATAAATTTATCGGAATACAGCATTTGTTTATTTGACATCTCACTCTGCGAAACTACACAGACATCCCATTTACATTCTTTAAAGTTACCTGGCTTCACTAGTAGTTTACAGGTGTTGAGCTGCCTGTTACTAACACAGATAAGCCTTGTTGAAATGAGCTGCCTAAAATAGGGGTTGCCTTAGTCAATTACGAGTTGCGATTCCCTCACGGAGTTATTGTTCACCAAACAGCTTCGAGTTGCAGATTTCACAATTTATTTCCTTCTTTATCAAGTTCTATCTGGTTTGTGTGCTTCTTATTTACTGTGGTAATGTTTCTTGATATATTCCGTTTAATTAGACGAAGAGTTTAAAGTAACTTCTTGAAGATTACTGCATTTTCCGAACTGCCCTGCCAATCTAGGTATCAATTTTTCTGGTGCAATTTTTATAATTGACATTGAAGTCGGCTAAAGTACTGTCTTCCATCGCAACTTATCTCAAGCAAATAATGGGTACTCAATTTTGAAATCCAATTCCACTGCATCCATTAGATTTTCGATTAATTATTTGGCTTTCTGAACGGGTGAATACAGTTTGTTCCAAGTTATGTCGTACGAGTTACTAAAATCTGTGACAAGTTTAACACTGTTTTCGTTAGGTTTGACAGTTGATAAGAACATACGAAGTCGTAGTACCATCTTCCAAAACCCATCTTCTGATTCCGTTATTCAAATTCGTAACTAGGTAGGGATGTTTTATATCAAAGTATATGTTCACTGCAGTGTCGAGGGCAATCCTATGTGTGAGAACTTTCGGATGAACACCCCAGTAGTCTATTTCTATCTCCACATGAAGTGGTTGTGACTGACGTTATGCATGCGAGTCACCGTTCACAGACCCTCGTCTTCTGTTCTTCTACCAGCATAGAACTTACGAACACCTCCAATTTCTTGATCATTCTTTCATCAACACACCCAAGTTGAGGTTTAGCGCACATCCTCAAACGTCTGTTGCATAATTTATACTCCGTGTCACGTTATTATGCAGTTGTGCAGTAAAATTGCTATGCCGTTCGAGCTAAGTCTCAAGTTATCTGGTTTTTTAGTTGTATTGCTCTGTTTCAACATAATACGTTCTGTGTGACTACAATTCAGTTTAGTATGCAATACGTTTTGCATAATTGTAGTCGAAGTTTGTAAACCGAGAATATGACCTCCAGCTGCATACGGATGCACAAAGGATAACAGATTAATAATGTTATCTCTAAGCCGTATGATTCAAAAGTGTTTGTAAAGTGTATTGCTCTTGATTTGCTACATTGATTTGGAGTGCATACGCCTATCGCCTTCGTTGTTTCAACCAAAGTTGCTTTACTATCAGCGGAGTTGACGTAAACATCCTGGTTGTTAGTGCCTTTCATGACTGCTTCATCACGCAAGTCATGTATTGTGTTATACACACGACTAGTGTTGCTTGTTTGCATGCATCCCACACGTAGTTGTTTTCCACTTGCCTGTTCCAGGTTAATTTATCCAAATTTCTGTACATCGGCTTTGTTTAGAATATTGGAAATGTTATATTTCATTCTCATAAATAATAACAGTGTGGAACAGAATAAGCACTTCATAGTCACACAATTTACGATTTTCTGGTCTTACAAAATTTTAGCCTGCAGAACTGAGTACAGTTGATGTGGAAGAATAGAAAACGCCACGTGAGAAATACGGTTATTGAGATGAGCGTGACAGTATTTAACTGATCTGTTTTGTAACGTTTTCGAAAGCGTGTGTTCCCAAAATGTTCTATCGTAAAATCGGACTATACGTTCTCTTGTAAATGTTAACTACAATGTTATTTCATGTTTTCCGCAGAATAGATGTCGTTTTAATACTGTAACTTGCGGAACCCCTAGTTCAAAACGGTGCTGTTCCCCGGTGTTTCCACGTTGCTCCAGAGTTGGTGCGTGAGGGTAACGGACAATCAGAGTAAAGACGGCTGGCTTGTGTGTTACAATACCAAGCTGAAACTTCTTATCTGTTCATTCCCATAAATAGAAGCTCACATGATATATGCAACGTGTGCTTGAAGGTCAAACTTTATTCAAAATATCCAAACGGTTTTGTGGTTATTACCACTAAATATCTATGCTCATTCAATCAAACTCAATTGGTCATCTGACTGCTAAATGTAATGTTCGCTTTATTTATCAACATATAATTATCCTGAACTCATGCAAGTGCAAGGACGGCCTTTCTATACGGTTTCATCAACAAGATTCCATCGGTAATATCTCACTCCTTTCACACCCAGCAATCATGCCTAAGCTGTTGACTGAATGCAATAAATACATTTAAAAAGCACCAGTTTCTGAATGTTCCTTCTTTGTTGCAGCCTCTGTTGATCAAATTCACTGACCTTTCTAGCCTCAGAAATAGAGGTGTGAATCAGTAATCGATGCAATATCCTAGTTCGTACTTCATCACATATGTTGCTTGGCCTTGCAAAATACCTTCCATTATCAGTAACAAATTAACAGCCCCATTCATCAAATATGTCTCATTTAACGTTATTAGAACCGTTAATTATGTATTGTATTCAACAATTAGGTTAGTTTATTATTCATTCTCGATTATTGTAATCAATAAATGATCACCAATGGTTCTTGCTGTATTGGTAAAATAGTCATGTTAAGTAGGAACATTACGCAGCATATTTTGATCGCTTGATAACTGCATATGATATCAAGAACCGCCAGCATCCCAGTATGCAAACAAATAACAGTACTGGATATTTATCCTAGACTTGGTTTCAACTGAATATATCATTAAAACAAACTCCAGTTCACTAGTTTGTGAAGTGAGTTTTCACGGAAAAATTAAAATATGAATATCGTGCGGTTTGTCACGAATTGTTGACCATTGTACAGTTAGTTAATTAGAGCGATTAAAGGATAATTTTGATCCATACATTGATTACAATGCTTAAACTCTTTCCATCGAATGATTGTGAGTCTGATGTTTTTGCAAGGTATACAAACTTCAGCCTCAGCAGAGAATTCTATTGAACGAATTTGTTGGTAGAATAAAGACAAATGGGTCTTACATTAGCAAATAAACAAACAATACAATGATGTAACCCTACAATTCCACTAACTGTTGTTGCGCGCACATTCGCAACGTTCCGCATCGAATCGATGACACTCCGAGTGGTTGCTGTTATGGACTTTTCGATGCATTCTACAGAACTGCGGCTAGACACGAGGAGAATCTGTTTTGCAAAACAGTTGAATCAACCATACAAGATAACTTTAAATATATTGACAACTCTGTTCATCACCACGCACAGTAAAGATGGATTAAGAAATCATATCTATGAAGTCCCGAAAGCACGTTCAATTCACCGCAATCACTGGGGGTAGAATCAAGGTTTAACAGAATATACCTTTCGAACGCTGAACAGTTTTGCATCTTATGGGGTTGGAAAAGATGATAGTTTGTCTCAAATCAAATGCATGCGAATCGGTAGTATATTGAAGGTTATGACACAGAACTTATACCCGTCAATTAGTTCATGATAGTCGCTGAAAAGAAAAATCATTATGTTAACACTTTGGCGGATGCCGACAGAAACTAAGCCATATTTTAGTAAAAGGCTTGAGGCGAAATGTATGAAGTCTACTAATTTTCAAGCAAGTATCTTCTCGTAACACTAGGTTAAAGTAAAAAATCGGGAGAAAAGTATAAACCAGCACAGTTTAGGAATGTGGCTGAAAGTTAATATATCCATTGTAAAATCAGTGGCATAGTGATCAACACGGTTGTCTTGTGAAAGTGTGGCGGGACTTCTAGTCCCTACGGCGGAAAGATACGCACTATTGACGAGTTCTAATGAGAGCAAAACTCGAATCTCATGCTGTTGCGGTTCGAAAGAGGCTGACTGGAAAGTCTATGGGAATGCGAGAGCTACGATCAATTATCGGTGATGTTCAATTTATGTTTGGGGAATAACCAGCTAGGTAGCATCTCATGGATAGCTAACGACACGTGAGTAGGTAATCTTAACCATCATTTTACCAGTATTGAAGGAATAAATCTCTGTCTATCCGCATGGATCTACTTTTAAGACATACCTTCCACTGATAAAACTTAAAAATATCTACTCCGGAATCAGTGTGGGAGTGTAATTGCAATTGACGGTAAATAATGAGGGATTATAGTTTCCGTATGAATTGGAAATTACTCACAAATGATCGCAGCCCTCGCATTCCCTCGGAATTTTCAGTCAGCTCCTTTCGAAAAGGCACTCTAAATTCGAGTTTTGCTCTCATTTAGGCTAGTCAATAGTGCATATTTTTGCCACATCGGGTACTAAAACTCCGGCCATGCGTTCGTGAAGCAGCCGTGCTCACAACTGCACCATTCACCTCACTTCGGGCTGGACTGGATCATCGTTTGTAAACAGATAAGTTTGTTTTTAATTAACTGTAAGGTTGACCGGCCACCATCAGAGCAGACCTTGACAGTTCTGTAAACGCCAATTGATGAACGTCTCTTCAAGGTGAACTCATAAAAATCGTTAACTTTTTGAGTGATCGCTTGCAATTAGCTTCCTGTTATCAGTCCTATCTGCGTATTAATGCACTGAAATATTTTCTACGTGAACAGATTTTATGCCCAATAGAATGTTACATTTGGTGTGGAGTGCGGCATAGAATCGGCAGTTCGGTTAAAAATAGACAACGATCCTACAGAGACAGGGATGTCCAATGCCTTTCGTCGTGAGCACTGCAGAGCCAATGAGGCCTGCTTACATGATAACCAGTCTACACTGAAGGTATTCTCAGGCAAAAAGGGGATTGGCAAGCGCCCTAACTAAGCAGTCATATAGTAATTACGAATGCTAGTAATATGTGTATCAAGTCTTTGAAAAATTCGAGGCAGCAGCATCGAGTAGTAATTTAAATTGCATGCAAACGGAAGTTTAGTGTGAAAGAGATGTCGTTGAACGAAAAACAAAAATTTACAAATCGCACGACTAACATTGTAAAATAACGTCGGCGTTTGATAACAAACTAAATAGGCACAAAAGCTTGAGGGAAGTACTCACTGGTTAACCGTCTATAGTACTAAACGGATTGGAAGTAGTTGAGCATTAACAAAAGATTTTAAATAAAATATACAGTAAAATGTAGTTCGGCATTAGCAAGACACTACAGACCATACATATTTCGAATTATATACGTTTTCCTAAATTAAAACTGTAAAAAATGACAAACGTGAGGCATTCTGTCGAGAGTTTCCGGTTTACCTAAGAAAAATAGTGCTCATTAGCTCGAATCATTCACTACTGCTAATGACAACACGCCCGTCCAAATACTTGCTGTTCACCAGAATTGTGCACTCATATAGATGTAATGCAAGTCGTCCGAAACTTCAAAGTATATTTGGTCAACAATATATTTATGGAGAACTAATTGTGCAAGAAGTCGGTTTTGGTGATTTTTCCCATGGTTATACTAGTACAGGGTATATATGTGTAAGGGAATTAAAAATGCAAATTAGAACAAGCCCAATAAAACATTACAAAAACAGGCACAAGAAAGATCACAGTCTACTGCATTAAGTTGGGACTGGCGTTCAGTGTGTGTAAATATCACACTTACATTTGTGGAACACACGTTCGTCGGTGTCCAGTGGTTCACGCTTGCTGGGGATGCAAATGGCTTGGGAATATCTGATCAGAGGAGATGACAGTGAATTCCCAATTGAGCAGGTTTTTCTATCACCAGCAATCAAACGATAAAATGCCGAACGCTACTATTTACAAGTCCATAAACTGAACGTTAATAAGAATTGAAAACGACTCGTTCAAATGACCCTTTTTGTTGGAAAAGTTGTTGAGAATGTGTTTTGTTATGTATAACCGACTGGCGGCGAAATAATCGACTTTTGTAAAATGTTTTCCGTTAATAATATATTTTAACGGTTACCTACCCCACTGGCATTGAGTCGGCTGTCCATCGCTTCCGTCAGCTGCTTGACGGCAAGTTTCCTTCTTCATAAACTAGCGGACTTGTAACGAGTTTAGCAAACAGTGACATAAACGTCAAGTTCACCGCCATGACCGACAACATGATAACAGTTTGATAAAATTCTGTTCCGTGTCATTCTTTCATATTTAGCACTATAGGTCAGAGTTTCTAGCGGGTAATTTGGTTTCACTGATAAATATTTAAATCTTTAAACTAACAATAGAAGGAGTATGAGCAATTTGAACAGCGAGGTAGCTCTCATAAATTGAATCAGGGGTATCTGCCTGCTATGTAAGTAATTTTGTTTGCCAGTAGACGGTGCATATTGCTATGTATTACGGAATGGTTAATATCTACGCCTATATTTGGAAGAAATTAGAGTTTCGAACTAAATAGCTGAAGATGTAACGCACCTTTTTGCAATACATGGATTAAACCGCAGTGGAAAGATGACGAACTAAGCGTGATCGTACGAAGGTTTGCGATCTATACTGATGTCAGAGTAACTTGTCAATGCATGCAAATGGTAAACATGTGAACTGACCATCTTGTCGGTCCTACCGAATCAAACATGCAGAACTGCAATTATCTTGGGAGGTGGAAATTAGTATGTTGACCAGACATTTGCGACAACGTTTTGAACGGTTTGAGAGCTGAATGTTTTTGATATTTTCGAAGCAATCGTATGATTAATTTTTTGATGAGAGTAACACGTTTCATTTTCTTTTTATTAACTTAATGAACCGGTTTTGGATTAAAGTAGTACCTTCTCAAATATTTCCAAGTTTTGTATATGTATGTACACTTTTGGAGTCATGGAGAATAGTGGAAGGTCAGAGCTGGCAGTTACTGCGTTTTATGACCTTTTGGAAGGTCAGTCTTGACAAGACTCTCAACAGATTTGTAGGCATGTTCGTTACCAAATCTTATGTAATATCCGAAGAATGTCTCTGTTGGCAGTTGACACTCATATGAAGCCAAAAGTATGCATTTTTATCTAAACCTCTTTTAAAGGAAATCTGTGATAATGGTTGTACAAAACAGTTCTTACTGAATACGACAGGAAGCTCAAATACTTCGGGCAAAGAGCGACTCCAGTAGTAGGAAGAAGAGAACTGGCAGTAAACCGCTTATTAAGAACCATGTTTATCTTCTTTCAAAGTAGCTGTGTTATTTGTTTCGTATTAATCACAAATAACCGAATCGAACATGATGATTGCACCGTCTTTTCACATAACGATGTTCAATTTAAACGTCAAACTGACTTTGACCTTACTCAGTTCTTTCACAGGGGTAAGTTTTCTTTTTTTCATTTTGTGAATTTTTAGTGAAACTGTAGCGTTATGTTGTTCGCATCTGAGAGAATTAGTCCGATGATATGACCGGAATCTGTCAGACTAATTTTTATCGATAATATTACATTGGCGTCGTCTTTGGGTTTCATATTGGAGACGAACTTTCGTGAGCAACAAGTTGGCTCTAAATTGCATTACCCTTAGGAGCAGAACAGAAAAGGTCCTGGAGGTATTCCATCACTGGTTTTGCGATGTGGTCGCTGTTGGCGAATGACACAAGCATAGGCCATTTTTAATGTTGTAGAGAGATTCACATCATGCTAGGTTCGTCTGTCTTTTGGCCGTAATATACGGTTCGGATAATACAGTGGAATAGAGGAACCCCTTTGAGCCCAGTGTGGAAGTTCATTTCTTGATGACAAGTGGTTTTTTTATACGAGATCTTTTAGTCCGGGACGATCGAAGGTGGGGTATCCCTAGGCATATGGAACTGGAGACATCAAACACCACTGGAAGCCAACAGTTTTTTCTTCATCTTTACCATTACTCGGTTAAGGTACTCAAGAGTTTTTTTATGTAGAGGGCTGATAAACAATTCTTGGGTTAATCTCAGCAGTAGATAAGTCTACACGATTTCCATCCTCTGTCTTGGTTTTATGTGTGGTATCTTTACTTCCTCAGACATTTCTGATAGATCAGTAGCTGTAATTCTTTGGGAATCCCTTCCACTTGAGGGATGAGCATAAAATCTTGAAAATTGCTGTGGTGGAAACAGACGTTCTGATGCTTCCACTTAATTCTGGAAGTCAGTCACCAGGAACAGTGTTACATCATCCGTGGGTAGTCGCCTGAAATCCGAATAGTTGACGACGGGACCAATTTCAGGCAATCTATTCTGTAGGTGTTTCAACCTGATTACTAACACTTCCGTCAAGGCAGCCGATAGTATGACATCCTACGCATGTATCAGATAGTTTATTTGGCAGCCAAAAGTGCATCGAGCGAAGCGTAAATCAAAGGAATACGAGGTTGTTTTATCTAAGACCAATATAAGAAATAGATACGATAGGAAATCTCTCTGATTGACAGCTATTTTGGGGGAAAACTCAGTTTTCAAAATACGATTTGCCATGTTTACAGATTGAACATAAGCACTTGTTCAATGTAATGAATGAACCACTGATGAATCATGCACTCGGATCCCACATGGATTTGGACTCATTTTTAACATAGCCAAAATTTCACAGATCGCTGCTCACATGACAGTGGATTAGATGGACGGATACAAAGAAAAAGGCTACATGAATATGGACTACTAATTTAGCGGCAATGTCAAGAAAAACTAGCTGAACAAGCCTGGGGGTTGTACCGTCTGATGAACAAAGTCTCGGCTTGCCGGATGATACGTTTGTCTTTGTTCTAAAACAGCCCACAGAAGACGCGCTACAAACTTCGAATCTCTGGCCAGCTTGGATTACGTGTTTCGCTACCGATAACCCTTGTCTCTCCTGTCAAGCTACATACGAGCTTCTGATGTCTTCAAGTTTGTTTTCAGTTGGTTGAGAACTCGCTCTTGGATAAAAGCAGCTAGCTGTCGGTCTAACCTTCCCCCTAAGTTGGTAATACGATGGTTAATTGATCAAATGTACGAACGGAAGAATCACCAGCATGTTCCAAAGATTCGTTTACAATTAGCCAAATATGAAGTAACTGAAATTATTTTGGATGTTTATATTCCACGCATCTCACAAAACGGAAATGAATGCCAGACAAATATTTTTTTATCCTGCATTAGAAGTTCTAAGCTTTAGTTTATGTATATCATCTGTGAAAAGAAGACTTCCGTTCCCAAAAATTTGAATATAAGATTCCATCGACCTCTTCTACCTTTTTGCTATCCATGCCACCGTTGTTACCATGACGCGTTACTTGGTCTGTTCATTCAGCTGTCACTACTGTCTCCGGTTATGTATTCAAAATTTCCCCATGATTCTAAGCAAGTCCATAACACTGAAAAAACTCGCAACGTTAACTTTCATTTCAGAAATGACATACACATTAAAATGGGGAGAGGCTTCAGGTAAGCGACCAAAAATTAAGATCCATTGGTGTTGTAAAATTGTTTTTGCAAAATGTACAACATGAAACATTTTATGCAACATAACTTTTAGGGGTCAGTGAGTTTGGAGATATAATTCAAACAGAAACAATACCAGGTTCAAAAGCAACAGATTTCAAACAAAATTGCTAGCATGATTCAATTGGTTAAAATTACCTCACCAAAACACAGGAGACATCAAAATGAACAACATGCAATGGTTTGGTATTTACATGACAAGTCGAGAACGTGCTAGTGACTTTAAAGAGCCTGGCGACCACAGACACTGTTTGTTTGCATGTGATCACAACAACGCCGTTCTTCGGTGACATAAATATTTAAACCACATTAGGCAATCGATTTCTGTCTGTTAACGTCTTTTACTTTCATTTCAGTAAATGTTTGAACGTATATACAAGCCGTCAAGGATAATGGAACTCACCGTCTACAGGTCAACCATTTCTAGGTAGTTACGATATCTGGGTTGAAGAGTCTGCCTGCATTGAACGGTCAACCAATTCGTTTCGTTAAATTTAGCCAGAACTTCATTTTGGTAGACGTAATGTGACCATTTCTTTAAAGGCTGTTGTAATGACTACTTCTTCAAAGTATGGCTTTGGTCTACAGCGTAGTTTGGGGAACATTTTAAGACAACAGTTAGATAAAAGAGCTGACACGACTGGACCGATTTTCCTTACAAACAGTATTGAAGATGTAAACGACACATTCATTAATGTGCATCAGTGGCTGAAGAATGTATGGCTGCCGAAGTTCAACTAATGACCAAATCCCACAGATAACCCTTGTAATATTACCATATTCTTCGTTGCCTAGGATCGTGTACCGCTCGCCTTTGAGCTGAAGTGAGGTTTTATATTTTCATGTATTCCAATAGTTTTGTGCTTATGGCATTATTTTTCTTCGGAAAGAAAAGTTAAAGCACATGATTGTGTTGTCCTCAACGATCATAGTCAGACTGTTTCCATTTCCATCACTCAGTACCATCGGTCTGAAAGCAAATTTGTCAACGTTTGTAGTGTTGTGGACGCACACAAACAGGAACCTCGAATCAAGCGTTCACATGATATTAACTAAAATCTCTTCAAAGACTAGAAAAATCAATCAATTTACAACTCATCCGTCAATAAGTGACAATGATGATGAAACGTTTATTTTTCTGATTAGATTATAATGTGTTACTTCTACAATCAATCAATCCAGGGCTCGTTTGCGTAGTCAACGGGAAATCAATACGCTCAAGTGACTGTTTTTGAAGTGTGATCTAAACTCCACTGATCAGTTTTACCAAGCCTCAACTGTAGTTGTTGCAGCATGAGATATCAAACCGGGAAATTAAGAATACAAATAGTCTGAGCGGAACTAAACGCGCTTAATTCATTTCAAAGTAGTCCTCCCTTTGTAGGGGAAGAAAATTAATCAATGTAGCAACTGATGGATATTTTTGGTTGATTGGCGCCTATCCATCGCACTTCTGCTTGCAGCAGCTTGTTCTGATCAACTGAGACCTCATCATTCAGGAAACTATTCAAGTGAGATCTTATTACATCCCCGCCATTCTGGCAAGCTGTCCCCCTTCTCGTTCTTGATGGCCCCATTTTGCTTGTACCACTGGCCTTACCTTTCGATAAAAAAATCCGCTCTCTCAAATGCACACGGTTCATTTTTTTTCACCAACCCGTCCGACGTCCACATTGCGCGACCTATTCCTGATCTATCACCACGTATCAGCTGTCTCGGGTTCTTGGGTACACACTATACTCAAACCTTAATTCCTGAGTTAAGGAATGTAAGTTTCCGGTCCTTGCGAGCATAGTATTGTTTTTACATTCTGCGCCGCTGTAAGTTCTGCTGAACATTTGACTCGTCTAGCATGCCATAGCACAACAGTTCAAGTGTCGCTGGCAATTTTATCCGCATCCTTCACCCAAACATTCGTTTTGACGCCCAGTATGCAATGGGATGTTTCCTCTTTCCAGAGGCGTTGATTTTCCAGCAACTTGTAGCAATGTTTTCGCGGCCATAGCTGCAGCTTTGGCCCAACTAGCTTCAGTGCAGGCTGCTTGTTTGATGCTTTAACTGTCAATTATCCGTGAAAGACTTAAACACTGTGCACACTAACTGAGGTCCATTATCATAAAAATAACTCAGCTATACCATAACAATGAAGGTGTGCATACAACGTGTTGAAGATTGTCAGATCAGTGGTACCGATAAGTCAGTCAACTTCGAAATAATCCAAGAAGCAATTTGACATAACTAAGTATTGTTTTCCGCGGCGTGTGAATATTAACTTCAAAGTTCTTTCCAGAAGTTTGCTCAACAGCTTCCTTTCCTTTAATTCACTTTAATGGTGCCTGCTGCAAATTTCACACCTCGATATATAACCCTTTATCTTACTGGACATGCCTGACTGATAGTGAAGTTCATTTGCTCTCCGTACACAGCTATACATAGTGGCGCGTGCTACACGGATTTGTCCGTTGGACTTCTATTGTAAATCTTCCGATACGACTAACCTCTCTCCTTTAAAGATTGTTCCTTCTTCTTGGACAAACTGATTGCGGTCCTTTAAAAATACCAACAGTTCTTCCGGCGGATTTTTCAATTGCTGTGGCCAACCCTCTTTTATAACTCGAGCCAGCTTCTAAAGCACTTGATTTTGTTTCATTGAGCCCTTCAGCTGCATCATCCTGTTCATCGGTACCATCATTTAATCCAGTGAGGTGATTGTATCGAACTTAGAATCATCCGTCACCCCACAGGACCTATAGGCATAAGATAGAGTATTACCTAAGTACAGTTGGTTTCCGGGCTAATAGACTAGCTCAGAGACGCATTTTTGTAATCTGATCATCCGTTGTAGACGTCAAGGAGTAGCACTCAATGGCTTCTTCACTATTGATATCGAAGGCTCATGGTCAATGTTTATCACGGTCTTCCTTCCGAATGTGTAGGTGTTAGAGCCTTCGAGGATGAAAATCACCGCTGATGACTCTTCGATTCGCATGTAATTTTGTTCCGCAGTCGAATGGCTCCGGCTTCTGTGGTCTATCGATCTACCAATTTGTGGTAGCAGAGTTCCAGAGCTGGACTGGTTGTTAACACATTGAATTACCAGGAGAAGCTCAGGATTGTAATATTTCAATACTAGGGCTATCGAAATCAATATTTTAATCTCGTCAAACGCTGATTACGTTGCATGTGAATAATTGTGTATCACAGTGCCCCGAACTAAATGACCTGATTGTCAACCGTGTCTCTTACTATCCTAGGGTATTAACGTACTCAAACATTCGGTCGTATAACTCAGTCGGACGAAAGAGTTTAAAGATCTACGGTGTCTGATTAAATACCCTCAGACTCCAGGTGTGCCGTGACCACTGCTTTCCAAGCAATCGATACACTCCCATAGACATTGTCAATTCATTGTGAATATTTTCGTGAGAATATAAGGCAAATAACCATGTCAAACAAAATCCGGAATGTTAGTCTTAGGCGATATTATTATGGCCCTGATACCGGTCAGATTACCCTGCCTGGCCTAATTAAAGAATGGAAAACAGTATCAGGTGACGGTAGTGTTTATTCTTAAAACAGCGGAACTCGTTTTCATCTTGAACACAGGACCAATGCATGCGTGTTCGGCCTTCTTTCGTTGAGAGTGACAAAAAAACACGGAGTGTATAAATTGGGGCTTTATCTGAAGGATTAGTAGGGCACAGGAGAACTCCCTACCAGCAAAAATTAGGAGAATTAGGTCATTTGCTAATGAATTACAGATGGTTTGTAGAAAACTTTACTTCTACCTACAAAATACTTCACACCCAGATCACCCCCTGATATATCTCCCACTAAACACGCATACACATGTAAGGGGTCGCTCGCTGAAATTGAATAATGGTGGCTCTGCAGGCAGAATTGCTTTATTGTTCAGATCCATTCGAATTGGAACACACTGTCTAGCTTATTTACGGTTGAACTGGTAAATAGTTTTGAAATCTTAATCGAGTGTAACATACGTGAGAAACAGCCTGCACTACTAGTTTTCGTGCGGTTATACTAACTCAGTCTTGTAGGTCATTAACTGCGGATTTCTGACAGAATGTTTTTCAGCGTGTTTCAGCTTCCACTGTTGAAATGATCGCAGTCAGCAGCTTAATTGAATTTACATTTCATTTATTTCACCCACTTTTGCTCAGCACCTACAAACTGACCAACACAATTTTCCACCAACCAATACATACAGAGGGAAGCAGAAACAAAAAAAGTGCAGATAAGCTTCCAATGTTTCCAAGGACATCCTATAATCCCTATGTGTCATATTCAGTCGTCCATGATACGCAGTTGCTACTCACGGTTCCTAGCACATCAACGGTTCATCCATTAGGATAAGCGTTAGGTTTAAATCAGCCCCGGTGACTGGGACAGACGAACGGCAAAAAAATTCCTAGGGTAACTGCCTTATAGTTACTTAGCAACATGCAAGGGTACACCCAGTCCTCAAAAACTGAAGTATGCCTAGGTTATTAAAGTAGTTTTTTATTTTATGATCTGTATTTCAGTTTGCTGGAGACAGCCAGTACCCGACGTGATATACTTTTGGCAAATGCGCACAAACCACAAGGCTGCTCAAAAGTTTGTTATTCTGTAATGCTCATGGAAGTGTGTGTGTGTGAATTCGTCGTTCGTCACATGATGTTTTGTCAGCGACACACCAGCTGTCAAATCTCCACGAACAGATCAGTGTCTAGCGCTTAAGTGAAACGCAATGGATGCGTTGAACAAATCAGCAGTGAACCAAAATGGGCCAAACCTTTTAACCAAATGAAAAGCAAACCACAAATCACATAACATCTGACCTCAAATGTAACTGACGTGACCTTAGAAGAACTCACCCATTAACGGGTAGTGACAGACTGAAGAAAATGTGAATTATCCAAACAATGAACAATGTAAGCGCTATCTCGTTAGTCAACGGGATTAACGTTGAAAGCGCGTGATCGTTCGGAATGAGGCAACTCTCTAGGTTGCCTCATAAAACCTGAATGAATAAGCAGGTAAGTTAATTATGAAAAGAAATAAGCCACGAACCACTCATTTATTGGGTGATGAGTGTGCAAGGTTGTGAGAATCTAACAACAGAAACAACTTAAATCAACACAGAGTATATGGCGCAGGACAGACAAAAAATACTCACGCTGAGCGCTCCGTAAACTTTCAGTAGGTGAGTTGACAACAAATATTTCAACGTTTTGGTTATACTAAATTTTTCTAAGTTCAGCTTTCGTGAAAACCTCACCAGCCTTCAGGCATTCTTTCTCTGCAAAGTTGTGCTTCGCAAATATTTAGTCTTGCATCCACCTTACATCCATCTGTCTACAAGTACTTTCGGCGTAGTAGTATAACTGCCATACGTACAACACTCACACCTACTTCACCAGATTGATGTTTGTTCCGCCAAAATACTTGATACACCTTTGAGCCGATACTTCCGGGCCGACCTAAAGTAGTATAGTATAAAACACCTCATTCATGCACTCCTGTCCTTATCCCCTCGAGCATACACCTGTTATGGTGCGCGTCAATAAAACAGCTCAACGTAAGACGAAACCATACGTCATTCGTGGTGACATATACAAACGAAAATATCTTCTGAAGTGCATGGCTAATTGTGAGAGGCTAATTTGGCACAAACCTCCCAAATTAAATGCATGTTTCGACTTGACTAAAGGTAACGTGACAGATGAATACGTTTGTTTGCAAGAATTGATTCAACATATTTTAATCGTGTTGTATGTGATGGGGTTTTACGTCTACCGCTCCTTTCTAACACTCATTGAAATAGACTTTGGATTTTGCTTTTTCCTCCACTTTTGCGCATTCGGCTCTGGTTGTTGTTCGTCGATAAAATGATACTATTTTTTGTTATCTAAACTATGGAGGGAGGCGGAGATTCTAAAGAGTTAGGTTTGGGGACAAAAATGATAAGAACGTTTTGTCGTGCACATTAATAAGCAAGCGAGCTTACAATCTGTTAAAAAGGATCAGGACATATACCTTGATATTATCTTAGCTTTTTCTTGATAAGTCTCGTAACCACCGGCACAAACGGACATATTAGAAGACCTGTTTGCATCATCTTGTATGCCGTAGCTTCAACTGCCACGACAACCTCAATAACACAGAAAGTGGCACGTGATAATACTGCTGCTGTAGTATACAAGAGATCTTCTAAGAAGATGACGGTTACTTTGTTTCACTGCGAAAACTGTTCTTGATATCAAGGACATGAGGATAAGCGTATCTGTCACTCTCTTCAACTGATCGCCCACAATAGCTCTAACTCTTTCTCACAACATTCAAGTGGATTCTGTTTTTCCAGTGAAGTGAAAATTCTGGTCATGATCAAATTTTCCGAACGAATCGGTCAACTTTGACCAAAATAATGCCCAGGATACTTTCTAACTTAGGCGCAGTTAGTCTTTAGGCTTCTTATACAACTTATCCGGCTTGATTTATGGTTTCATTGACGGTCATCCAAAACAGACATCTCAAACGTGGGGCACGTTCATTTGAACTAAGGCATCCGTTTGATTCTTGACGACGTACTAAAAATAACAATCACCTACCTAATTATTTCGGTCGGGTGTTTTATTTCAATGTTTTTCCCATTTCAGGTGGGATTACTCTTAAAACCTAAGAACGGATGAAAACCGATGACAGCTCTTGAAGTTCTCGGGATAGGACAATGGTTTAGCTCATAAGCTCGAAAGTTTGTCCGATAAGTAACTGTGATATTTTAACTTGTAGACTAAGCGCGAATAAGGATCACCAGCGTTACTTCAAACAAAATCAAAACAAGATCATAAATTCACATACTCTTTGAAATTCTTGACTTTGCAATTACATGACAAGTTAGAAGAAAATGGTAAACATGCGCGGGTGTTGAATCGAAACACCTGGTCAGTGCTTGAGTGTAGGTCACATACACCAGTCAGCATTGTCAACACGTATGATGAGTCCTTAAACACAACCCAATCTCTCCTTCTTCGTCTAGCTCTGGTAAATGATTGACCAACTAATTCCATTCACCATAGTGAACTGCGAAGGGTAGCTGAAAGAGAAATAGTAAATATGTGAAAACCAACGTTTCTCGGTCAACCAGTTGGAATGCAACCCTATTGCCTTCGAAAATCAGTTATATACGTTGATGAATTCACCTTGTATTTTGCCTAGTAAGCTAAGCATGCATATACGTGATAAATAATTATTACACGTATAAACAGAAAGCAAAAGATTACGGATGCAACGCATTTAATACACATTTTCGATTAGTCAAAACTCACAAAGAACATTTTAAGGGGACTGAGAGAAAGTATCTATGTTTTGGCTTGAAAATAACCCGATAGGCTTAACGTCAGTAATCTCGTACGACGGGTAAACATGGATTATAGACGTAATATTAACAAGCTCCAGGCGGACAGGATAATTTACTCTCACTCTGGTATTTTAAATCCTCAAGGATAAGGAGCGTCCGTCTCATCGTCAACCATCAAATCATTAACTAACCATCGGTTTGTTTGTGTATCCTGCTGAAACTGGGATTCATTAAATATAAGCACACTGTAATGCATAACTAAACTTCCATCAACCTTGGATTATTGGCTCCCTTATGAGGGGACGTAAGTCTCAGTAGCAATTTAGTAAGGTTTTACTGTTATTTACTGGTACACTAGGAGTCAGAAATGTTAGAAAAAAACTAGAATTTTATTTTTATACAATGCGCTATTTTTTGTCTGTTAGTAGGACGGTAGATTGGTCATCAGCATACGTCTGGTATGTGAAAAAGGGCGGCGTATCAGCATTCTGGCTTAGCGGTATTTTCAACGGCACATCTCATTAGTATTCCATCACAGCTTAATTATGAAGTCCCGTAAAAAATAAGATGTTTTTTTATTTTTAGACTTCATGACGAACCAAATTAGGTGACAGAGTTTTTCGGCGTTACATGAGCCAATTGTGTTCACTCTTATTTTGGCATTTTTGAAATACGCAGTTATGTTTTATTTAAATATGTATTCGGTCAGTTGCTGCATATAACAATAACTGAAAAAACCCAGGTTTGAAGAATATGGGATTCCATTGAACGAACCATCATAATCAAATTCAACAATCGCTGAAATAGTTGAGCTACGAAACGATGTCGGATGCACAAACCTTTCACATGTGAGTTCGATTATCCACCATGAACTTTGTAGCGTATAGAATCCGTCAAATGATATAGGAGATCAGTAGCCCAGACAGCATTACTCAAAAGCTTCACATTGGAACCCACCACATACTGACAAACGCTAATCAATCACTGTATACTGTTGCTACTTTGTTAGTGACTTGGATTATAACGCTGCGAATAAAGACCACCTAAGGTGGCTGAATCGTGGGTCATCAGAGTTAACCTCAAAATGATTTACCGTTTTCATAACTACCATTACAAATGTTTATTTGCATTGTGTAGGTTAAGAACAGCATTCGCTTAAAGAAAAAATGTTACAATAGCTGCATCATTTTGCCATAAAAATTTACTAATATTTACTCTTCATTACTCCCGGCACTACTTTGTATATTAGGGCATAGTTTTGGTGTATATTTCGACAGGACTTCCCTCATATTATTGAATGAATTCTTCTGTTATAGTACATACAAACACACACAGATGGTTTGTGTTCCACAGGGAACTTATCTGACACTTTTACTCCTATACTAAAAAATAGAACTCGCGATGAAAAATGCGAAGGCTGGAAATCTGCCATGTTTGGAAAGGGCGCCTCACTCTGTTTGGGACTTGAAGATTAAAATGTACTGATTTTTCCGGTCTCAATATGAAAATGCTGTCATATAAATTACACGCAACTTTCTGAATAAGCCAGTTCCCAGAAACAGTTCGATAGTTTGTTATTAAAAAGATGTCCCGAAACAATATCTGCCATGTGAAAGTTAACTACTTTTCATATCAAGCTACGCAAGAATGGTTGAACAAATCGAACGTGGCCCAACGACGTATCGAATTTGTGTTAAATTACCCGTGGTTGATCTATCAAATGCGGCTTGCAAGTTTCAATAGCCAGTTATTGCATACTACGGAAGCTAGAATTACTGGTGGACGAATATTTACTCCTCATGGCAGATGTAAAATATCCATGGTGCTAAGCAGCAACGCATTTTACAACATTCAACAGTCTACAAGTACAGCTAAAGTTTTAGAAATCAGGCGAGCAACCAAACGATATCTAATCTACCTCCATGAATAGTGAACGACAATTTTGCGCGAAACTGGTTGACACCACGCACTACTGGCTAACCTCAATAATGTAGTAGACGTATTGTTCAACGTTCGAACACTAGCAAACATTTAGGCATCTATGAGGGACGACCGACTTCGTTTTCCTCCTGCTGGACAACGGTTTTTGTACTACCATCAGGGGCATGGATGATTTTGGACTGATAGTTAAAATTATTCTCGTGGAAGTGCAGAAAGTTAAACTGAAAACACATTTTAGCAGAAAATCACGGCAATCCAACCGGCTACTAGTGATCCATAATACTGAATGTTTTTATAGAACAGTGTTGTCTGGACGAAGCTGGAAATGTAATAAATACAATTGAGGCCAGCTGCGTTACTGTTAAGATGGAAAAAGCGCTTTCATAAAATTGTTACATTTGTAATACAAATAGAACCGACGGTTTGATCTGTTGTGGTTATCAGAAAAGTGAAAATGTCTTCCCTTTATTGTACACATTTGGAAAAAACGGTGATGAAACGATTTGCAACGTTGAACTTAAACGGTTCGGTTTATCGCAGTTTTAGCTAATCATCTCAATTTTATACCTATTAAATTAACCTGAGGAGAACAACTTGTTGCTTTTGGTTTTTAAATACTATTCGTTCTGTTAACCTTTGAGCTTCATTGATCATTCAGCCCATCATTTCGAACCTGACGCTAACTGTGGCCTTAAATCGTTCAACCCACTAATCACGGTCGCGTTTGGGTTAAGCATATAGGCTGTTGAAGACCAGGATCTTTAGATATTCGTCTCGAAAATTTCAGTTGAAAGGATACTGGTGCGCAGGAGAGGATTTACTTTCATTATATAAATAAAACACTGGTCACAGTTGATCGTAACTGTCGCATTACGGTAGACGTAAGGGGATTCAATGCAGTCAAGTTTATTTTGAATGTCGTTTGGACAGGATGGCTGACTATTTCATGACCACCAGTAAGATGACTAAAGAGTAAATACACAAGTGGAAAGCTGGTAACCAAGGTTTCCCGAATCGGTATGAGTCTTCTGTTTATGTCAGGCGGGCGTCTGTTTTTTTTAAAAACGAAACAATAATAGAAAAAATGGTGTAGTATTGCTTTTCACCAACATAGCGTGAAATGTAGTAGCAATACTCTGGAGTGGTTGAACTGAAGGAATTTATCAATAAGAGGTCAACCATTGAGTCGTACAGGGTTACAGCCAATCAATTGCGACAACTTGAGCAAACTAGCATGTCAATGCACTGACCAATCCAAGTGACACTATAACGTAGCATCCGGCTCTGTTATGACGAGCTCCGGGATAAAACGATTCGTCAGATTGCGTCAGACATTAAAAACAAGCTACAAACTGAGAGGAGGCTAACAAAAAGAAAATGAGATTTTAGGACCAATTGAAATTTTCTATTTTGCAGCTGTTTTTTCCATAAAACAACACGAGGAAACTCAATAGATTTTAAATTTGCTTTGTCCCACAAGTTTAATCGTTGAATTCATTCCGAAAGGTAGCCGGTTTTAGCAAATACAGCATAAAAAATGCAAGACTATGTCACCCAGTTCTTACAAGCAGATGAGCGTTTATTTATGCCCGAAATTGTATCCTTGTCGAAGCACTAGCGGTAACTGATGATAGGCTATTCCAAAGGAACGACGTAGTGGGACGGACAACGGCTGTCGATCAGACGTTCAAAATCATAATTTAACAACGTTCCATTTTGAAGCCGGGACCCATTCATTTCATTCAAATTTTTTTATTCATTCTCTGTCAGCTTTTCGGAAAAATAAAAATGTATGAACACTATTGTCATGGGGTGTTCGACATTCAAACAGGTTACATTTTTTGGAGTTCCAGAAGTGACTTGTGTGTAATGTTCCCAAGAAATATTATAAATCTAGTCGTAACCGGTTGAAAAAGATCTAGCACACCCATATCGTTTTAAATGCCAGAATGCACAACTGAGTTGGTGTGCTCGAACACAGGCCCAACATACACATCACTAAGTATTTGAAAACATTCTTATCATCTCGAGAATATGTACAACTTATCATGTTCAACGAAGCGGATAATTTTTGAGCAGTTTTCTGAGAGGATAACAGAAGAATAAATTGGGGGATTATCATTAACCCAAATGATGTTTAAGATTCAACATGACCGTTAGTTTGTGCATACTATGTTAGATCTTACCGGAAGTCTTATGCGCAAAATTACCATCATTGATGAAATGAGGTCACTCTCCTCATCACGGCCTAACTACATTGTGGTGTGGTTGTAAAATGCTGGGATGACTAGCTCATCAAGTCATCTGCATGGAGAGTGGAGGAAAATCTCCCCCACAAATCATCAATATTGATTAAAACTGGCAATGGCCTAAGGACCGATTCTCATGGTGCATTTGCTGAAATTGTTGCTAGGGCCGAGAGATCAAAAGCTAGGTTTGATCCGAAAAGCTCTACCATTAGGAGGTTGTCTACTAGTACGTATCATACGGTGTTATATGCTTCCGGTTTATGTAGAAGTGGACTATGTGCTACCTGAGCAAACGCCTCAACGAAATCAGAGCAAATGGCCTCTATGATAAGATCATGATCAAAATCTTCTGCTAACCTGTCCGTAATTACTGAAATATTTATTACACCGAGCATACTTGACGGGGAAGTATGCTGAGATACATATGGCATCTTACGGTTTGGACTGTGTTTTAGGGTAGCACGGTTAGGAGTAAGTCTTAAGATTTTGCACGAAATGTTAGGCTGAGTAACCGATAAATGACGGGCGAGTGTCCACCCGTGAACTAGTGAGTAAGGATGACGGTTTCTTCTATCCATTTCTTTGTAATATTGTCAACACAGACAGATGACATGAAACAGTATTTAAGAAGTTTGTCAGACACAAAAGACGCTTGTTTAATGAATGTGCACCGCGCACCGAGAGTATTGTAGATAAAGGAGTTTGGTTGAATTCGTTTGTGAAACATAATGCAGGTAAGCCACATGTAACTAAATACTTGTATAAAACCAAAATGCTTTTATGTTTTTGTATGTTCAAGTAACATTTCATGCGTCCTGATCAGCTACATATGCGAAAATGTAACCGAGTGGACAAAAGAGTGGGCGCGTATGGACAAAGTAGTACAGTTTGTCTAGTTAGTATTCATGACCGGTTTCAGGGTGCGTCTTTGACATGTTTGAAGTTTTGAATGTCTTCTCCTCTCTTTGGACTAAGAGACGAGATGAACGGCAAAACAGAATGGACTATTTCAGACTAATAGTAAGCGGATAGGTAAATAATTCACTAATCTACCAGCGAGTGAACTGAACAAACTGAAGTCAGTGACTGAATATTGGCTTCACAAGAGCAAACCAAAAGTAACGGTAATGTGAGCATCGCAAAAAAGTGTGGAAAATAACATGAACTTAATAATAACGAAACGGAACATAAAAAATAACATTTGTTGTCCTATTGAAATCTATATGAAGACAAAACCACTACGTATGTGCTGATATGCAGAGGCAATTAAACTGGCGCTTACGTCAAGCTGACTGAAATGCTCCATAACACTATCAACGTCGACCCAATTTAAACAGCGGACTAACTGCTTTGTTTCAATTGGCTGTGTCAAGTAACGGAGGAGGTGAATGACCGGAAACAAGTGGTCACTGTGAATTAATGGAGAGTTAGTACACAATAGGTCACTATGGTAACTTTCGTTTGTAATCACGAGATACGGCTAATATGCGGTTTATCCTGAACGGCGCAGACCCTGTGTGGCTTTATTTATGACCTAGCTTACTCAAAGCTGTCTTCTTCAGTTTGTAGCAAGTGAGAGTTGTTCTGAATGGAAATATCATCATCGTTAAAGGGCGTTAAGGGTCGAATTCAAAGTTGATTGGCAGATAACTCCAAGTCAAAATCAGACCACACAATTAGTCTGATTTGTGACGAGACAGCGTTGCACATAAAAAAGGAGATGTAGCTGCCACTCCCAAAAGGAAAGATGATTTGAAACTGAAGTAGGCAGCAACTCCTTTCGTGCGTCTTTCCTGCGAATGGTATAGCAGACAAGGTAGCCAGGGATAAGGATTTCATCATAGCTTACTTCTGTTTCCATCCATGCCTCAGTGATGTTCAATTTTGAAGCAGCCATAATTGACAAGTGCGTCATATATCAGCTGTGGTCGTTTTGGAGAGTTATTCCCCAGACTAAGTCAGTGGGCAGTGATACGGTGTGAGGCCATTTCATCGAAGCGTGACCCCAGAACTGAACACTGAAAATGTGCGACCATAAGAATAAGGAAATGTGCTAGCAACTAGGAATAGGCTTTGTCGAACATCTTTTATCAGCTTCTTCTTTGGATCGTTTCCCCATGGGCGCACTGAAATAACAAGCTCCGCGTTAATGTGGTGAGATTGATGGCATGCTTATGATTAAACCTCTTTAGAGTGACGTTGAGTGACACACCAAGTTTCTCTCGACTCCCTGATCATTTTGGCTGCCGCACGGGGACCATTATCCTCAGCTGCGGATCGTACAGAATAAATTTGGGTCCATTGCTCGTTAGTGTGACATTCGAGGAAAGGCTAGTCCTTTCGAGTTCTACAGTGTTTTTGCTATTGTTTTGTCAGGAATTGATTGATTTCAAACGGAATTCAACCATATTGTTACTTTGGACGGTGTCTGACAAAGAGTTCCTTATTTTAGATGAGATCCAATTTGCCGTACACCAAGAGTGTGTGCCTCGTAGCTTTTGTTGTACGTTCTACAGTAATCCAGTCCAGACTGCGTACCGTGTATTTACAACCTGTTCGAAATGAAACACAACAGGTCTCCGGGTATTCGTTTTGTGTAATGACTTCAACGACCGCTGCCCAACCGTCAGACGTTGTCAACAAAGGTGACTACAAGAAAGCCTATCCCGGTCAGCAATAATAGTACTTTTGCGCTTCAACAGACCTTTCTAAGAAAAAGATTCTAGCGCGTTCCACACTGACTGCTGTAACAGTTTAAGGTCTTTTTCAACAGTCGCCAACGGTAATCTCGCGGCCTGGAGCTCACCGACCGTCCCCGGCTATTGATAACTATATAATTCCGCACCGAATGCACTGCATTCCTAAGCTTTACAAGGTTCGTTTTCAACATTTGAATGATTTATTCTTCGGTTTCAGCCACTACCGCTTAAGGTTGTTTGTATTTGGCGCTTTTATGATATTACAAGGAGAACGTTTTGAAAACTACGTGCTATGTAGTCAAATTTGAAAAGTTACTTTATTTTGAGCCCAGTAAAGCATGTGTGGAATCAAGCATACAAACTGCTACATCTCAAGCTGCAAACCAATTTAGAAGAGCACCTCGAACAGTCACCTAATTTTGTAACGGATACACTTGCCAGTATTAATGGATTTCAAGTAATGAAGGGCACAAAAAATGGTGGCATCGTATACAGCTTTGTAAAGAATATTGCTTCAAGCAGAATATTGTTCATCTGAGTGCCTGCGGTCATCTGATTTTATTCGCAAAAACACTTTTTGGAACACGTTGGCGATTCGTTCAACGAAGACCCCCAAATGTCTTCACTTCTGAAATAGGAGCTTCCGAAGACACCGTGGTATACTGGAGATATACACGTGGAAATTTGATGTGTGAATAAACTTTGAAACAAACTTCAACAAACATTGAATCAACTTTCTAATCACATGCAATGAAGAACACATCTTGTTTTTATGCCGTTACATTAGTTTCATTAGGAGGTTTTTTCGCTGGTAAATTTTTATCAAGTTACCACGCTCAGCCGAATGTAACTGCCTTGCGCCTAACAAAGGGTCACCAGTGTGCACACATGGTCACCACGATGATGATTTTGGGTTTTGGGACAAAATCGGCGGTAAATTAATAAGTTACGTACATTAAATGTGACAAACTTTCCACTTCAGAGATAGCTCACAAGACTGTTTTACGCAGGTCAGTTTAATAGCCAAAGATTAACGTTTCGGGCCTTATTCTTATTGCATCCACTAGTTATCATCAAATAACATGAAAGTGTCGTATTGAACATCACATCTGAAAATACCAAACTCACTTGAACTTGATAATTAGGAAGGTAACCTCTGCATCGACAGAAGCAGATAACACCGAATGCATAATGTAATTGGAACTGCTGTTTATTTACCCTACTGTATGTAAATTCGTAATATAGGAGTTATTTAAATCTGTTTTATGTAGCCACAACAGCACAAAACTGCATTACTTGCTGTATAATTATTCAACATAATCTGACTGACGTAATCCGGCATACACCCTATGCATTTGGAATCAGAGTGTGAACGTGAGTCCACTGTTTTCTGTTACTTCGGTCGAAGCGATGACATAAACGGATAAACAATTTTCCGATTTTCCGCAGCCGTAGTTAACTGCCTTGTTTATCCTCACGAAGTGATGACATTTTCAACGGTTTCAATCTTGCCTGCACTTGTTGTCATGCCTCTGCAAACGGTTGTGTTCCTTGTAGTGCAAGTATTTTAAACTTCTTGTCTTTGTCACGAATGATATTTTACCTGTTTCTGGCAAATTACTTCCTCCGCCACACACTGATGATGTCAAATTTTGCATTTAGCATTCACAGATATTCTCCAGCTTTCTAGTCCAAGACGCTTGCATCTTTAATTTCTAACACATCACAAGTTGAACGCCTTTCTCTATTGGCAAGGGATCAGAAATTTGCTCAGAAGATCCTGCGAAATAAATTATGCTCCAGTTTCATTTCGGTTAGAGTTCGTCAGCAATGTTTTTTATTGCGACCAACTGGACATGATCGCCGACAAGGTTCATATGAGATAACTACGCTGACTACCGTTACACTGCCATCTGCGTTAGCCATAATTATAAGATCTGAAAACCCAGTTAGAAACGTGTGTTAAGAATGATCCAGCCGCCGAACTCCCCCAACAGGAAATACAGTGACCATCGATGAACCTATGCTCAATAATATCCGTCAGGTTCAGACCGAAATATTCACTGAAAATTCCTGGGCCACTTAGATGTTGAATGGATAAAGTTTTGACTTATTTTCATTTTCCAAAAGTGATCGATAACGGTTCACAGATTAGCTATAACTGGTGATATCAAAGAAAGGCGTATCAGAACCACAACGCGCAACACAAAAGATGTCTGATTCCTTGGTATATAGTAACTGAAAACTGAACAGACCTGTTTTCACACACAGTTTAACCTTCTGTTGATCAGTCCTTGCTTACTTTCACGCGATCTACCATGTCAAATAGGTTTCATCACTTTATAAAACAAAAATTTCAATTTTACCGCGGATCACAAGTTTGTTTCAGTACTGATGGTTTTCTTTTTCATGTTAAGACTAAAGTAGCTTCATTCTTGTTAGTGAACGGATTCATTGCTTCTAAATTTTGCTTGTATCGTGATATAGCTAAATGTGTACAAGCTGGATCACAACAACAGCATGTGAAACCGCTATCATAGTCATCAGTGTTCTGCGCTGAATCATGACATTTATGCAGCTATGTAGAGAAACAAAAGCAGCAACCAAAGGGATGGGACCAGATCGACTACACCATCCTGGTCTGAACTCGAATATATTACTCTAAAGTCTTTACACCTTGGACACAAACGGAACAACCATAAATTGAATTGAAAGTTAAATATTATTGGAAAGACAGATTTTCTTATGGTTTTCACTGAAAGCAGGCGTTAAGTAAACGTATATTACACATAACTCGACCACTAAAAAGCAACATTCTAGCACTTGGACCGATTAGACATAATACTTTCCAAGTCATTAGCCGCCAAATGTGTGACATAAACTCGTGAAAACAAAGCCAACTCAGAGTACATAATCACTACGCTGATTGTTCGAGTCATTTGCATCTAGAACATAAATAAACTTCTACAGCTGGTAAGGTTCTAGCCTGGAACGTTCATCTTTCACAGTTGCATGGAATATCTCAGAACACAACACTTTAAATAACGGTTATTCTATCCTACCCTAAATAAGCCAGTCGTCAGAAAACATTAATTCAAGGGAAGCTCTTGTTCATTGACTGGAATAAACGGATAGTGAAAAATAGAAAGCAGTGGTTAACAGCATGCGTGCGACACGTAGATTTCAATTTGCGAGCCACCGCTTCTAACAGTAAACATAAATTGTTTAAGGCTAGACTGCAGCGTATGTATTGATAACAAGTATTCACTAACGTAGATTTCATTAGCTCCTCATCTAGCGTCGAAGTAGGATGGAAATCAGACAACTGTGCTTACAATTACTGAAACTGCACTGAGTAAGTGGCTGTCGAAAATATTTGATCCCGTCAGACGGAAACTTTCAGTGCATAGCTTACGCGGCTTCTTTGATCTTGTGAATGTAATCGAAGATACCGATTTTACTAGGCAATCAAGGTGTTATCTGGACTTCGCATACCTGCTTACCAAAGTCCCACTAAATGAAACCATAGATTACCTGAGTGATTTTATCGAGGACAGTGACGTAGATATTCAGATACCATGGGTCGAACTCAAACAATTGCGTTATCGGTACACCCACAGTGTACAGTTCAAGTTCACAGAAGGAATTTATCGACAAAAAGACGGTGTCGCAATAGGGTCGTAGTTGGAATCCCTGTTTGCAGATATGTTCTTGACGAAATTGGAAGGCGAACAACTGAGCTCAGCGGTAGGTCAATGCAATTTTTATAAGAGTTAGGTTGACGGCATCCTTTGCGTACTCGATAATAGCGTGACTCCGACTACCATCGTTGTCATATTCTTATCCGCACACCAAGGTTTGCGATTTTCTTTGGAGACTGAAATGAAAAGGTAGATAGGCTTTTTGGATGTATGTTCACCTCGCCACACTGATGGCTCAATTCAGCGCCTGATACACAGAAAGGATACATAGTCAGTACATCTAATTCAATAGTTTCGTATCACTCGCCTTAGTAAGAAACTTAATTAATTCTGTAACGGGAAGAGCCGCAAGAATTTGCACAAATGAAACTAGTACTGGAGAACTGGCGTTCTCACGTACGATAATGATATAAAATGGCTACCCGGAAAGGGTCATAGACAGAACCGTGCAACATCGAAGTGAAAGAGACCAGCTGCGCCTAGTAGTTAACAAAACCGTACACATCTGATCACCTTTTAAGGGCAACACGCTAGCTGAAACTGTCACGCCTAAGCTCATAAGTGCAGTTAATACAACCTTTTACGCCGTTAAGTTACGTATCCACTTCACGTCCAATCCGGTTTTAAACCCATGCCTAAAAAATAGTTCCTGTTTTTGCAGCCTCGTTTTGTGTACACTCATTCACTTGTTACTGTGCAACCAGTTATAATGGCTGCATGAACGGAAGCCTATCTGAACGGTCCGGGAGCACCACTCAGCTTGACTGAACAGTGGATTAACGAAATCTGTCAAGGTGCCATGCTATCGTACCTGGTGGATTCGAATCATTCTGTTAATGTGGTGGATGCATTTGGCCCAATCCACCTAGTCGAGGGCGGTGAGGCGTAGGGTTTTGTCCACAACAGAAGCTATTGGTAGTTGCCTGTAGAATCCACCTCTGTGCGTCAAGAATCGTTTTGTTCAGGCTTTGGATCTGCCTTGGTCATTCTTTGCTCTATTAAGCTGTCAAAACTCATTGTTCAAGTTGGTACGTGATTGCAGTGTGATACTGAATCGACTGACCTCAATAACCACCCGTTCCCCGCTTACCATACTAATAATCTCCCTTGTAAACTGTGTGATATAATTATGTCGTATTTAGCCCAATGATGAATCAATGAAGACGCGTTTGGTCGCCATACCTTAGCTGTCATGACTACACTGTGAATGTTTACGAATAAACCACGTAAGGCGTAGTCAAAACTAGCATGCGCTTACTGGTTGAATCTGAATTGTGTAACAGAGCGTCCTGTCGTGTTGTTAGCGCCATGTCAGTTTTCATCCATATAATTTATGTGTGCATGATTTATTCTGTGTTTGGCTCATACGTGTTCGTGTTGTCTCCATTTACAGGACTATTAATGGTGACCCTAATTCGGAAGACGCTGTCCTCTGATGTCTCCACGTTGCCTAGAGATGGTCTACAAGCGCAACAGTCAACCGTAGTGAAAAACGGCCGGCTTGCATGTTACAACTAAACATCAATTGTATTGCTCATTTTTTGTCTGTGTGTGAGTATCCTGGGTGTGATGTCCAGAAAGATAAATCTATGGAAAACATGTGGGTCTGTGTGTCAATCAATAGTTGAAAGAATTGTCCGTCTTAAGCAAAAGTTACCAAAATGGTCGATTTTGAGAGATAAGACAACGCAGGTGAAAGTGTAAAAACTTGAAGGTGAGACGTACATTTTTAATGTTACGAGCTAATTAAAAGTGTTCAAACTCTTCTGTCCAGCTGTTGTCTAACATGGTGTGTGGCCAAACGTAATTTCAACAATCAGTCTTGTTGGGTTTAAGAATTTTAACCTGGTACCCCTATGTGATTGTAACTGTACTAACTAGCAAGTTGTTTTTTGTTTGCTTACTCCGGAAATTTAAATTCCGTAAAACAATAGACGATCAGTCGCACATCATCTTGCATTTTTTAACGGCCAATTATATCACCTAGCATTCCACTATTTACCCTATGCGCCCTGATTGTCGAAGTACGACAAACAGTATGCCTACGATTTCTGAACTAATTTGACTTTGGCGCTCAAGGTTTGCCAAATGAACTCGTATATACTTTTCTAGGTAATTATTTTCAAGATCATTATTGGATCAAAAACAACGCTGATTATTAAGTTGCCATTTTACAGCAGCGTTGGAAATTACAGTTGAATGACTCTACCCATATGATTACAACCTTTCAACCCGCTGACAAAACTAAAGAGAGATTAACACATTTCACACAAGAATGTTAATTAGAGGCAGTATTTGCCATAGTCAGTAGCGTCAAAGTAGCCTACTCTGAAAGAAGGACATGTAGAAGAATTGTAGCATGACATCGGGTAGTCAAGCGACAGATGAAACCTACGTGGAGGCATAATGACAAACCTCGCACGGTTTGAAACATGTAATCTTGTGGCGATGGAATGTCGTGAACCCACTCAACAACCAGTTCCACAAGATCAACTCCGAAGTTTTTGGATAGTTAGTCATGATTCGAGAAGCATAATACTTTTTTTCGGCTGTTATCTCAATAAAGTTAAAGAAGCATGTGCAACTACAAAATCTTGGCAAGTTTGTATAATCGTTTAATGTTCTCACTAATTACGACTTGCGTTGTTGTCATTTGCCAATTACGTGCTGGCAACCCATCGAACGATTCAGCCAACCAACGCGTTCAGTATATTGCCTGTTCTTCATAACTTCACCATCTCGAAATAACTCCAAGCCCTACTATATTCTAGCCACCTTGTCTACAGAACCAAGTAACCAAGCCATTCCGTCAGCAGAGTTTTCCGATCGATTCCAAACAAACGCGGTTGTGAGTTTATTATTCTAGGTTCATTTTGGCTTAATCTTATTTGCAACTGCTGTTTTGTCTGTTTCAGTCAACGAACGAGCAGATGAAATGCTATCAAGACTAACATCCTGATTCAAACGTTCAAGTGTAGTTTTTACGTCATATGCTTGAAGGGCACGTAGTAAGGTGTAAATTTTGAAGGGTCCGCTTAACGGTCTGCTACCTACGAAAGGTTCACCTGATAGGAATGAGAGGAAGGAAACTACCCCAATTACCAACCCAAAGAACTTGCTTCCATAAAGGTTAATGTCAGGAAAATTGATCTCGAAGTATTTGGCTGGTTTAATTTTATGTAATATTTTGAAAGTTAAGGATGACAGTGTGCAAAAACATAGGAAGGTTTTGGGTCTCACTACCGAAAAACCGTTAGCATTGAAATAAACGAAGCTCGCAGTCAAAATCATTCTTCACTTGACGAAATTGATGTGACTAGTTGTTCTAGAATGTGTCATAAAATTTTTGATGGTTGGGGATATCTAACGTAAACAAGTGAAACATCGACAAAAGCAATTGAAGGCAGCTAATTATGGACAGTTAATCGCAAAACGATCCCATTATTGGAGCCATGTGCTATTAACCAAAAGTTATCTGAAGTGGTCTAATCTTCAGGTGAAGTGGTACACTTCAAAAATACGATATTACGGTAAGTTGTCTTTTTTTTGGAACACACAGTTGAGTCAGCCCCACAGGTCTTCACTCAGACTCACGATGTTTATAACCATTTATTTATTAATTAAGACAAACTGTTTTTGTATACATCAACCTTTAAAGTGTCTCAATGTATATATCAGTAAGTATACCCTAGTTACTGTTGATTTAGTGAGGTATGGAGAACAAATATTTCGTTTAATTTTTCTCCATATTTCCAGAAAGATACTCATAGTATGTCCAGTCACGGACTTTCATCTGTTACTATCATTTAGGTAGTGTTTTCGTATAGTTTTCAATTTGTCTACAAGAACTTACCCCTATAGCATTCAGAACTTTATTTTCTCAAGGTGTAATATGTGAGGGCTGTGGATCCACATAATGGTAATTCACGGTATCTAATAGATACACATCTAACTGGTTAAAATCATGTGTACATTTACTGATAAGATACTGTTGCTGTGCAGTTAGATTGCTGTGTGCGCACTCATTCAGCCCAATCACTCTGGCTCCAGGTAATCAAAGAGTATCATATCTTGTTGAGCGAATACTCTGTGTTTGCACGACGATCGCACCCATAGGGATGCGTAGGTGAAATGAAACACATTTGCCTTTGTAACACGATCAGAGTAGAAGTTACTTATACGACCAGACAAGTCAATTAATTTCCAAAATGTGTACACTTCATGTTGTCGCTTCAACAATTCCCAGCAAATCGATAAGACATTTCTGAGGTGTTTATATGTATGAATTCAATAATCTGAACACCTGGTGTATTTATTTGAATGTTTATAGCTTATGTCGCATTTACCAACTGTAAATTTCTTAGACAGTGCGAAAGAAATATGAGTAAACAACATTTTCGTAGCTAATATTCAAAAAAAGATATTTGTTCAAAACTAATCAATAAGTTTTCACAAACTGTCAGTATATATTTTAAAATTTGTTCTGCATATTTATCAACGCCTCTACAAGCAATGCCTCCGTAAGTTGATTTCGTGAAACAGAAAAGCATACTTAATAAGCTCAACTAACAAAAAGCAATTGAGTCTTTCAGTCTCAGGTTAGTTCAGTAATATTTTTGAATATTGCATGTCGTTTACATTACTGTTGTGGTCATAAAAGTTGCTATGCTTGAAAGACATGCTGCTAGACCCTTGTTACAAGGTGCGTGAAGATATGCATATATACCGATGAACACAAACACTGTTCTGTACCACTAGCCCGTTCCCGCATTTCTCAGGAGCAGCGTATTGCTAATTACACTGTTAATATATCGCACAATGTCTATCTTTCCAATAAGTACATTTGATTTATGGTCTTCCTGGCCTTTAAAACTAACTTTTGGTTTATTCAGCTTAATGACAACGCTAAATACTTTACGGCATCGTACGCAAATTGACAGGAGTTTATCTACACACGTTTTCCCTCATTTCAGTCGACATTTAGACCTTTGCCCAATCTATCTCGCATCGTTATAGTTCAACTATACCTCCATTTCCACAGCAAAGGCTACATTGCTCATTGTGCCTTATAAAGTAAAATCGGTTCATCGTGCAGTGAAACTGGTGTAAACGCGAGACGTTTAATTGCTAATGTAAAGAAGAAAAAGCAAATCTACTAGTGTGCTCGAAAACGTTTTTCTAGAAATTAGTAGAACATGACAGTTTGCATACAACACCCAGTCTACTAGATAGAAAGACGATGGAGCTCTAGGAGAACGTTTCAGAGCTAGACTCAGAAGGATGCAACTAGCAGGTTCATAACATAAAGCTTTCAGCTGAAGCAATCTCTGCCCGGAAAATTTAACCGAGAACGAGATTGGTCGTACAGTGTGGTTTTTAAGATGAGCATTTTAAAACAGTATAATCGTCACCTCAAACTCTTGCGGATAAGATCAGCTTGTACTGGGAATTCGGGTTAGACTTTGTTCATTCGTACTAAAGGTAAATCGACGTACATATAAGTTATGTAGAAATCTGATAAGTAATTTTGCAGATTTGATAATTTAGAAGAGATCCATTAGCGAAAAATCTCGACTTAGGCTAGATTCGAACCAGCGACAGAAAAACAATGCCTCAACGTGGCAAGGGCTCTACCAGCTAAGCTACGAAGTCACGCCAGAAGCTCAGAAATTTCACATTTGGTGTTTCTGTCGCTGTTTCGAATCCAGCCGAAGTCCAGATTTTTCGCAAATGGATCTCTTCTAAATTATCAAATCTGCCAAACTACTTATCAGTAATTCAATGTCTATGCTCGTCGGTGGCGTTGGTAGACTCTAGCGTGAAATGATCGAGAAATCCTGCTTGGGCAGTCAATCAGCTGGATCATTTGGTGGATTCCATATGACACAGTTGGTTGGGTGGGTAACCTGGTCCAAATATGAAAGTTCTGAGCTTCCGGCATGGCTTCGTAGCTCAGCTGGTAGAGCGCTTGCCGCGTTTGGGCATGGTGTTTCTGTCGCTGGTTCGAATCCAGCCGAATTTCAGCTTTTCCGCAAATGGATCCCTTCTATATATATATCTCTAAACAAGCGATGCTCATACAATTGGTGCTTTAGCCAAAAAGAGCTTTAGCTCGCAACGCAAAAGGTTGTCGGTTTGATCCCAACTCAGACCCTCTCTATTTTCCGAATCCAAGCTAGAATAAAACAGCTCGTGAAATGTTGATTTGATGACAAGCATCATGAAACATTATGATTGTAACAGCTCGATAGGATGTACTGGATTATCACTAAACGTTTACGGACATCTTTAAGGTATTGTTTAAAAGAACTGCAAAATTTATTAGAAGCTCTTGTAGTGAAAATGGCTTGGATTATTTGGAGAATTTTGAAGAATACAGAACAGGTTCATTTCAAATAAATTAGGCGAATGTTGCAATAAGGAATGAACATTCCAAGGTCAATTTACTTTAAATAGGAAGTGAGCATTGGACTTGATTGCCTTACGAATATAAATCAGCATCGAGGGCAAGGTAACGTGCAGTTCTTATTTTGACAGAATATACGGACTGAACGTTAGGAGATAATGACCTTTACTACAAGCCGTGTGACCGTATACTGTTTTTATTTGTACCCAGTGTATTATTCACAAACAAAGGCAACCGGAATTTTGAAGTTTATAATCAGACTTTTACTGAGCATTTCGAAATGTACTTCGTCACTTTGCAGGTGGCATTACATCTAGCAGACTTCTTAGGCTAATTTTTCTCTCTTTTTGTTTGCGTATTGTCCAATACTTACTCTTATCATAGTTAACGTTTGTATAACACATTTTTGCGTCAATAGTACACCTGCGCTTTTATTAGCTGTGAACAAACAGACAGTTTGGACAAGGATCAGTGCAGATGTTATTGTCAAGGTAAAAACGTGGGTCTCAGTGTGATTGTTCAATGGCGAAGTCCTCAACATAGCTTATGAGTGGTGCGCCTAGTAGCTCAGCGTAATTTATAAAAAACACAGTGTTGCAAGAGTTTCGACGTTGATTTTCGCAGACTGCACATTATTGTTGCGTTTGCATTACGCGTTACTTTTGGTTTGGAAATGTTGCGGCTATTAAGTTATGTTTCCCTTTTGTGAGCTCTCAGTGAATGATCCATCTATTTCCACCTGATGAAATATCAGGTGATCTGTGTCTGGCGGTCATGCTATTAGTCTGTTTTGCAACTTCTGCTAGATAGAGTGGACTAACACTATGCGGGTTTGTAGATTGTTTTTACATGTAAGATATATGTAACCGAATATTTGATAAACTTTGCATTAGCATAAATCACAGACAGCCGTAGATCTACACGACACATAAAAGATAATGGATCGCAGTTGAATTGTGCGACGCACTTATGTAACCAGGAGGGCTGACAACGGCGTACCGTACAAGCAAACACATGTCACGAGGAAGAGATATCCGAAGTTAACAAGGATGAGGGTACAGAAACCACAGAAGATTTTTTTGATCAAAACTTCGAATGGTGGAATGAAATAAGTCACACATCATTTGAGCAGTTGGATGTAGCTGATTAACGATGTTTGTTTATGGGCAGGCTTTTTGTGACCTGTAATTTTTAATTGTCTGAATCGTTAGAATTATAGTAAGTGGCTCTGATTCAAAATTCAATTTATAAATAACGGAACACTGTCAATAGCTGAAGTCCAGTTTCGTGGACCAACCTTCCAAACGGTTAGCATTTTTCACCCACAATCCCCATTGTTCTTTATAACTTCATGCAGCATTGTTTGGTGGTGTATGAATCAAAGTTGTTGCTCTTCAACCCTCGATCTCCGATTGCTTTAGTCTCAACCCGTCCTTTTAAATAAAACAAAATGGCCAGTCCGAGCGAGTATACGTACACATTTTGACCGCTTTGCTCACCAATTGATCGATCAAAATAGATTTCCACGTGTCACGTTCGTGTAGAGTTCGAACATACGCGTATCAGTATACTTCTGTACTGGATCAACTTGTTTGTTCTGAACATTAACGTCCACAGTTACGTGAAAACCAAGGTGCCTGGAGTGGTCAGACTCACATGAGTAGTGATGGACTCGTCGCCTATTGGTCGGCTCAAAATGGCGGTATCTTACTATAGATCAAGGCTGTTGACTAAAACAGAAGCTGATAACACTTATCTAGAGATGTTGGCGGTAAGCTGCAAACGTTGAGTATGACAGAGAAAAGAGTGAAAAAGCTGACTGTCAACTAGCAGTTCAAATAATCTTCCGTTCAGTTTATGTTCTGCGTATCCCTCAAACTGACACAAGTTTAGGAAATGAGGCGACTCACACTCGGCTGACTAAGTGCATTGCTGTCAGTTGAGAACGATGCACAACAGATCTGAACGTTATCCTCAACACATATTGACCAATTCTGAAGTTGACTTCCATTACTAGTTTAGTCGTCGGAAACTTAAATATTAGTTGACCTTGTACCAATAAACTCACAACTATCTGGTTTTTATTTGAAGAGACGACATAATATGAAGCTGAATATGTGATTCACGGCGTCAGTTTATAACAATTAATTACAGTTGCGATACAAATGAACAGAACCACTAAGCAAGTGTATGAATTCCTACGTGAGACTCTAGTGGCATTTGGTAACAGACCTATCATATTTATGACGGATTTTAAAATTGGTCTTTCCCAAAACTCTACTATTCTCGAGCTGTTTTCTCATTGCATTCCAGGAGTGATTTACGATCACTTTGTAATTATCAAACTTTTCAACCACGTATTAATGATCAAAGTAATTGTTCGAGTGATTAAATCGACCGTGTGATTCTCATCCGTATGAAGAAAGCTAACTACAAGTTATTGACTGAGATTTACTGAACACGTATGGTTCTCGCTTAATTGAAAACTGTGATGACTGAGTCATGTCTAATGTAGATGAATTATTGTTTTGATTTATAGTGATAGCAAAGATTCTTATTATCTATAAACTTTAACAAACTGGAACCTAATACGTTGATTTCAAATGTATCAGCGCAGATGTTTATTCAAATGAAAACACTTCTCTTGAATGTGAATATTGGTCAAGCTGTGACTGTAGGTTTCTTGGACGGACGGTCATTGAAAATGTCGTTGGATTAATAATATCTATACCGCTGTAATGCTAATTGGTAATAGCCTTTAAAAGGCTTAAGGTAAATATACCTAATAATGTTTGGAGAGCATAACTAATGTTTATTGATAAGCCTAAGGAGTAATTATCATAGTGGAGCAAAAATAAGCTCAACGTGATATGTCAACTCGGAACACTTCATATTTAGCGCTGTCCTGACTTGAGCTATTTGACAACCGTAAAAAAGTTAATAACCTGAGGCAGGTTGCATAATATGTTTTTGTAATTGTTTATTTCAGTTCTGTGTAAAACACTCAAATTCAAACAGAACGGTTCACTCTGATTATTCTGCTATGCAAATTCAATTGTCATGCAACCATTGTCCACACTGATTACAACAGAAATACAACATTTTGGGATTTTGTTGTTCTCCGTACCCTAATATTACATCCCTACTATAACACTCTTTCACAAATCTCAAAAGCTACTAGATTGAAAATATGTATCTCTTCCAGTCGATGAAATACACATTACTGGGGAAATAAGTCAGTTTACATTCCCTCCATACCACAATGTCCACCGGGGCAATGTTGGGCATCGATGCTGAGTGAGAAATCACATTTGACGATTCGAGACTATTTTTCTCTCATTTAAAATTGCACATACACACATACAATTGACAAACGCTTTATATAATGCATTAGGCTGAGTGAGGTGTGATTGAATTGTTTCATTTGGAGTATTTTTTCTACTAGAATTTATGCACAGGTAACCGAATTGAAAATTCACTTCCGACACTGGATTGTGAAGAGAATATATATAAATATTTGTCTTACACTATATGTCTCTGGACCGGTGCTAGGATGGTGAATGTAGTGTGTGGTATTATGTAATTTGCGCAATTTGCCGCAGAGCAATCACTGTATAGCGCAACAAATCAGTGAATGGATTCAATTATTGGTCAAGTTCATGAGGTTTGAAGATTTGAAGTCTCCCCAGTAAACGGGTGCGATGCTAACAATTTCGAACGGTCAATCAACGTGCAGTAGAAAAAATAGGTGAATTGTTCGATACTGGAAGTATGAAGCAACGTTGTAACAAACTAAATGCTAACACAACTGTGATTGTGGTATTCCACGTCAAAAACGCATTTATGAATGACTCCCTTTCGAGGTAAACTCAGAGCTTCATGATCTCCCACTAATGACGCTTACTCCATTTGTATATATGTAAATGAACATCATTTCCGACAAACGTGAGGTAAGGAAGCCCACGGATTGCAAGATCGACTGTAACGAGCACTCAATTTAACTAACTGGATGTGTTTTTATTAAGCGTTTGTTTCCTTCTTGAGTTGCGCGATTCACACGGTACTAAAAAGTTGACGATCAGTTCTTTCTAGACTAGTTGATTTACAAAAGCGAAGACTGATAAATGTGTATGACTGAGACAGTTTCGCTTATAGTGTTCACCAATTCGTGCCTGCTGACAGCGGTCCTGAACAACAGAATTACCGGTTCCAAAACAACGCGTGCTTGCGCACTTAAATTAAACGGATGCTACGAGTTACCTAAGACAGACAATGCGGCATTTTCTTCATTGTACAACCATCAACATACAGTATGGCTCGGGACTGGTTTGTTCAGGATAATAAACAGCGCAGTTGCAGCGAAAACAACTGCCACCTGCCACCGAGTTAACCTCACTTAGGCTACCGAGTCCCGATTAATCATCTCAGATTGTTTAGGCAACAGTAGTGAACCGCCTGCCAATCTATATCTTAACCAAGCGAACAATTCGACTTCTTGTTCACGCAATCTACAACCGATTGTTTCGTGACCATCTTGCATTTTCATCAAAAATACCAACTGTAATTTTGCGAACTAGTGGCGTAACTTCAAGTTATTGACGATTGCTCCTTGTTCTCGTTATTTATTCAAGTGGCTAAACCACACACGTTTGGAATTTTCTGACGCCTCACAGGATTTGATGATAGTCTGCCTACTCTCTTTCCAAATACTTTTGCATACTTCTCCAAACATCATGTATCTGGATGACTGTAGTTATCTAATGAAGTATCGAAGACAGTTTTTCATCATTGTATACTTCCAGGTCGAAAGAGAAAAGACATGTATCGTGAGATGCTAACATTTCAATTTACTGTCATCAGTCACCAACATGAAACCAGCGATTCTTGTACAAACTGCACACAGCAACAACAGCTAAACGAACCATCCAAATAGTTCTGACCTTTTGTACGCTAACAATGCAGTTAATTTCACGGCGAGGAGAATGATTGCGTCAGCGCCTTTTATGCAAACATCTCACGCGATCCAAAAGAGGCCGCTGTGAGGTAAAATATGTTATCAAATTACAACATTGTTCGCAAATAACCGGTGACCAAGTGACGATTGCGAAACAAGCCAGAGAAACCATAGCTGGCAATGTAGTCGCTCTAGTTGGGTCGAGTAATACTGTCAGACCGTGAATATTTCAACTATCGCGAACACACTCAGGTGGATACTGCTTGTTAGCACAACATACAAACTAGCTTCGTTAACATGCAGTCCAGTTTGCTGACATTGTTAAACGAATAATGAATTTGAGTATTTCCCCTCAAAGGTGTGGAATACTTTGACAAGCTTCTAGACTTTGCTTAAAGTAAGTTTGTACACATTTAGCTCATTTAAGTATCACTGATCTGATGGATAGATAGAAAGACAGATATATAACATGAAACAGGCATACTAATCACCCTCCTACTCAGCGCTGTTTCAAAACTAGTATGCCTAGGTGAAGTTAACATCCATAGCACGGCTGATTAACATTTATCTTACAGTTTCTGTGACATGTGACAGCAGCTGGATGGTTATTTTTAAATGACAGAATAAAAACTATCTATGTATGTAGGTTTGATGATCTGAAAGCTTAACTTGTCTAAAGGTTAACAGAACAGTTACTCTGTCATTCCCAGAATATCATAAACATGTCCATTAATAATATCCAATCACGGCTGATAGTTTGAACATATTATAAGTGTTGAGAGAATCCCGCTGTAAACTCAATCTAAGTATGAAAGTCAAGAACGAATTTGTATAGTGTCCAACTCATATAAAAGTTCTTTCGTGAGGAGTGAGTGCCCCATTACTCGAACTGCTTTCCACCTTAGTATGATAGCACAAGTGCATGTTTACTGATAACAAATCGTCAGAAGCACACGATTAGTTTCGTGTTTGTTACCACTCGTCTGTTATGAGTCACAGGTAAACTGCGACCATATATCCTATGACAGTAACAACAGGCGCTTAAATTTTCAAGTAGTCACTGAGTTACAAGTTAATTATGCCATTATTCGGTGCTGTCAACGTCAGCAGTGATGTACGGGCTCCACTGCGTTTTTGATGAACACCACAAACAGCTAATGTATAAATTGGTGATTACGTTTTGTTTGCTTCCATGAAAGCCAAAAAACTGAATGTAACGGTTTGTTAGTGACATTTTTGAGTCAATCGCTGTTTCGCATGGAGACAACAGCCGTTGCATATGTGTCTAATATGCACGTCGGTAACAAACTAGTATGAACCATGAAGAACGCAAACAGTGTCCAATTCAAATTGCTTCACGTGAACGTTTTCGCGCTTAGGTCTCTAGTATGAAAGCTTTCTTGCAGCATGTAGCTTTCGAAAAAAATACAGCTGTGAGCAAACTGCGTCTTATATTTCTTGCGTTTCTACAGATACTCACGAGCGAACGCTGACTTTAGACAGGTCATTTAATTTCCAACCGATAGGAGGCAAGGAACTGGAAAAATCTGACTTTTTCAGAAACTAAAACAATTTGCTTCAAGTTTTTTCGGAGTGGTTATATCAGCGTAAAGCAAATAAATTTTTGAGGACAGCTCATCGCACACAAAATCCTTCTGATTATAGCTGTCTATCAATTTTGAACATCAACTACTCACCCGCCCTAGTTTCCAACTTCGATGACATGGAGTCGAAAAGCGCAATCTAAAAGTATTTTGTTCACGGGAGATGCTCGAATCACTCATGTCCTGGTAAAGGGCCACTTCATACCACTTTAGCTAGCATGACCAAAGCATGAGTCGCTATAAGTTGGCTGAATTAATTCTGACAGGATGATTTAGCTCTGAGCACCCTCCCACGGTTATGGATTCATAAAGACTGAGAACCAACGGACAAACACAAGCCTTATAAAAAGCATTTGTAACTATTTATCCAAATAGGTTTTTACTGGTTTTCACGTGACTGTAACCATCTCTTTACGTGGTACCGTGTAAGATCATACAACTGAATTATACAATGTGTCAAAAACCGGGCATAGTTTAGTAGTCAAAAACGTGAGGCTTCCAAAAGAACAATGATTGGTAAGATGCATGTGAATAAAAGCATACTGATTACAACCATATCGATACAAAACGAAAAGATGACAATGGGGTAAACTTTCAGAAAATTCATAAACAGTTATAACGAGGAGTGGCCAAAATTGACTTTGTCAGGGGTTTACCTACGTGACTAACCAAACGCCCTCCTCATCCATTAACAGTGAGTGAATTACATGGATATGCGGATATTACAATGAGTGAGAAGATTAATTTGGGCGCAGTCAGCCTGCAGGCACGGTCGCAATCAGAATGAACTACACGACTTTATACTGCTATTTCAAGGCTAGTGTCGAGAAGTATTGATAATAACCTGTCACATGAATGCCGCTGGATCAAGCAAGCGGATAATTTGATCGATGCTTTGTATGCCTCATCATCTGACTGTCGGTCAAACCAAAGCCAGTTTATTACAGATAACTACCGGGGTGTGGAACCTACTGCATAAACGTGACATTTTACATGGGTCAAAACCTCTCACACACTTTGCAGTATCCGTCCTGGGCCTGTTAACTCTTCCATCGCCACCGTTGGAACATTGAACTCCTGAAAATTTGTTGTACATTTCGCAGTACTCATTTCTATAAACACGTGCATTGCCTCATGGCTTTCGATCAATAGTGCAACCCTTCTATTCGTTTTGAATGACTTGGAGATTTATTTCCTGTCTACTTGAAAAAGGCTGTGTTGAACGTACAGCACGGTCCTGATTGTCTTCCTAATCTCCTATTCTGGTTTGTCGGTGATGCTCATTCAAGCGGTAAATAATTCAGTTATTCTCCCTGTGATAAAACGACCCTGCAGAGATCAGAAATACAGTCACTGGGTCAACAAGTCAGTGCGTGCTGATATCAGCAAAGCACGACAGGCTTGTCCAAACTACACGTCTGAGACCGTTAGCCTATCCGTTATTACGCATTTGATTCTCACAATTTTGATATGCACTTTGTCGTTAGATTTCTGTAACAACACCCGAAGAATTAATAATGAGTATTTTTTATTCAAAAGTGTAAAATATAAGTGAACCATGTTTAATGAGTAGAACATTAGTAGGAACTGCCGGGGATAATGTTGTTTAAAAGAGTAGCGTAGGAGGCCCTCTGGAAGAATGAAATTTATCGGTGGATTTATCGAACCCGTAGACAGCCGTCGCCATAAAATTTTAGCAGTTATCGTGTACATTTTCTAAGGATTTTGTTATAGGCCGCTTTGTTGCAGTTATGGAATTAACGGTTGTCGTAAACGGTTTGGAAACAGCGTCAATAGCCTAAAGCTGCTTGTTCGTTTCGTCACTATTCATAAATGTGATTCTTCTGATTAGGCATTCGAAAGCATAAGTTGAACTCCAGAAAAGAAAGATCTCACATAAAATACAACATAGAAACTTTGGAAATCAACAATTAATTTGGTGGATGTTCCGAACGTCACTTGAATTTCGCAAGAGTCTACGAAAACACGGAAAATGGTCCTTGGATTTGCAAAACCTTTAACCGAAGATGCTTCATAAAACAGACGTCTTTCATAAAAATACAATTTGTCATGTTTGAGTTTCCTCCTGTTTCCAGGAGGTCGTCAGTAACTATTGAATTAATCATCTACATATACAGCAAATGTGGCTTTTGCTACACTATTTCTTTGTAAATATTTAAAATTGTACACAAAATACGGGTAACAACAAAAGGTGTTCTTGTGTTTACTACGGATTTCCTGAGTCGGATAATAAGAGGTGTTTAATAGCGTGACTAGCGTCGTGAATATTTTGCATACCACTCGCTTCTTATTATGTTCCAAGTTTTTAACTAGTTATCTCTTAGTGACACGTAACGGGACAGATTTGGTAGATTACAAACGGCTCAAACGCAAAAATTTCAGGTCACAGCTCGTGCTAAACCAGCTAGCTTCGACGCTACGTTGCTGGCAGAAATCCGGTGTTTGAAGCCGTAGCTCAGGTTGCATAGCGTTCGCCATCCCGGCGCAATCTATTTTTGCCACCAGTCCGAATACAGTTGAATCCATAAGTTTGTTCATATGAATGAACACAGAACATTCTACGTACAATAATCACCGACGGCTTGCGTACATCAACACAGTATGATTAGAGGATGACAGTTTAAAACCAACGAAATAAAAATTGCTTTTTGTAAGACAAAATTTATAGCGCGCATTGTTGATGGTAAAACTGTTCATAAAGTCAATGAAGGAATGGAGTTAGGAAAAATGCTTTTCTCGATAACTTTTGTCAAGACACATTGTTCATCCGAATGTTAAGAAGGAAAGGACATATGGAGCAAATTTTATTGTATGCTTGTTCTTTTCTTTTGGAAGTGATCGTCAGGTAGTGGTCGGGTTTCAGCACTGTCCTCTGTGTCTGTTTTGTAAATGACGTTATGAGTACGCTAGTGGAATTGACGGGAGTAGCCATTCTGATGTGATTCCTGCGAAGTCCGACAGATTCATTCCAGTTTGCGCTTTGATCTTCATTTGGGGATGTGGTTAAACCTATTCAAGTCGAGTACAGAGAGGCACAATCGCCAGGATTGACTCAGACGATGTCCATTGATCATGAGGACCAGCGCTTGCATCAGTTCAGATTTGAAAAAAAGGAAATTATATCGTCAAATGAAAGCGCTTTTGTGAACAATTTTTATTCTGATAATGCTTCCAGCGCATTCCAGATTTTCTTATTGTATTTCATCTTTTGGCCCGAAGGTCCGTGTGTTTTTAGGTGTGACCCAACTGTTCAATATCAGGGCCTCGGCTAGATTTGAACCAGCTACAGAAACATCATGTCTCAGCGCGACAAGCGCTCTACCAGCTGAGCTACGAAGCCACGCCAGGAGCTCGAAAACTCCAAATTTGGACTCGGTTACCCACCCGCTCCACTGTTTCATATGGAATCCACCAAATGATCTAGGGGTCGACTGTCCCGGCAGAATTTCTCAACCAGTTCACGCTGTAATCCACCGACGCCACGGTTGGGCATGCTCAACAAATCAGCTGGTAGAGCGCTTGCCGCGTTGGGGCATGGTGTTTCTGTCGCTGGTTCAAATCCAGCCGAAGCCCTAACTTTTCACAGTTGGGTCTCATCTAAAATCATAAGTCTGCCAAACTACTTATTAGTTATACAGTCCGTTTGTTTTCTGTCGTTCGTTATTCCAACTTTCACTTGTCTCCATGCTTGAGCAGGTTATTTAACCCGGTATTATCTACCTTTTGCCTAATAAAAACATCTTGCTTGAGTGGGACGTTGAATTTTGCTCTCTGCTTTTATCAGATAATGCTGACTAATCAGCAAGACGATAGAATATCATGTTGCCAGGCCGTTAGGAGATTTCTGACTATGTCAGACTTAACGTTTGATAAGGTTTCCGAAATAAAGCGAAGCAAATCTTCCTGACGTGATTGGTGGAAGTGGTTATTAGTTTGTGAACAGATGCTTGTGGAGACTTGTTTTCTTGTAGTAGTGCATCCAGATAACTGAGTTATTTTTGCTGACTTCAAATTCAACACAATACGGAGTAAAAATTTAGTTGTCTGCCGAAGTTTTCTAGTTCGCGACGGACACTAACCTCGAATTGATGGTCAGCTAATAGCCTATAATGTTTGTGGCCCAATGGATGTTCTCCATTTTGTTTGTTGCCTTGGTATCACATAATATATCGTTTAAAAGTTAGAAGGAAACTTTTGTGTTAAGTGTCATCTGAGCCCGGGTTCACGCCTTCATTTATGCAGCAAAATATCTTTGATCGTGAATTGTTTTGTGATCATATATGCCTGAATGCTGTCAAACAGGTCAAAAGAAACTAACCCTGTTCTACTTACATGGCTGCCTACATTCTGTAATAGGGAGAAATTCTCGTTCTAATTTGACGTTTTGGCAAACTAGAGTTTTCAAAGGGGTGAGAATAAGGTTAACCACTATTTCCTCGTCTTCTGTTGATACAGAATGCAAAATGTTCAACATTCAAAAAAGTAACCACCATGACTTACCATCATCTTCTGCTATAGGTTTACACCATCAATAACATATTTGACAAGTTCGTATTGTGCACAGTAATTTTGATTCACGGTAAGCCTAATTAATATATCCGTTTTAATTATTTTTATCAAGCCGTAAAATCATCCAGTTACGTCAATGTACACCACAAAGAGTGACCAAACACTGTGTGTCTTAATTCTTGCATACACCTGTTCGGTCTTCGCTATACTTTGTTCAAAACCAGACTATTGTTGTTACTGCGAACGGTTATCAAAGCCCAAATCTGCTATGCTTCGAAACGTTGGTTTTGCAGCCTGTGTAATTCACAATAATTGTGACTTTTCTCTCTCCTGTTGTGGTTTTGTAGACAAAAAGTATTCAGCGTGTCCATCGTCGAAATCTCAGGATCCGTTAAATTTGGTAAGACGGGCATTGCGGAGTTTAACTAAGTCATCCTTACTCGGGCTTAATCAGCTGTTTATGTTAGGGTATTTTCCGGTTTGATATGCAACCTTCCGGATGCATCCTTTTGTCACAATGGATTTTTCCAAACGCTCTAATTTGATTCCCCTTAAAGCGGATGAATCTGTTTACTCGTTACAACTCTGACATATATAGTGCCAAGCAGTTTGTTTGAATTGATAGAACCTAAACTTTATAATGTTCCCAAAGGTTTTTCACTGGCGATTTTTTATTCCATCAGTTTATCGACGTAACCTGTTCGTCACGATATAGATGACAGACTTCCCATGTTCAGTTATTACTTCCTCGTCAAACGTTGTGTTCAGAAGCAACAGGAAATTAGGACAGCCGTACAGGTTCCTCTGGCAAGCACGGATTTATTTCGATGTTACAGAGTAGACATGAGGTCTTTCTTAAAATCACTACGTTACTACTTTCCTAAATAGTTCAACCGTCAGTAAATGACTTACAATGTACTAGATTTTATCGCAATCGAAATTTAGTTTATATGTTCTCAAGCCGTTGAAAAATCGAATTATTCTAGAGAACAAACACAGCAGCTGGATAACTCAATGCTTGTTTGACAGACGTTGCATACACAGCAAGGTATATAAAAATTTCTTGCTCCAAATCTTTTCGGATAAGTCGGTCCGAGCTAGAAGAGCGGGCGTTACTGCGTCTCGCACATTTCTGACTCACTTTATCACCCTCCTTGTCCTCCGAAAAGTTTGTTACTTGTTCCCTGTCGGTTTCACCACATGCATACTACACAATTTTTAAATTACTCAGCCTATTGGTGTCCCAGTCAGCAGCAACCGGAGGTTGAAGACAAAGTACAATTGCATTTGATTTCAAGCATCTTTCTTGATAATCTTAGCAGTCCATTTATGGTTGATTGAAAGTCCGGAATATGACTTACTTGGATCTTTTGGCACATTGACTTGTCAGCAAGAAAACAGAAAAAAATGGTTGTGTCAATGTCTTACTTCCATTTGCACATGGATTTTATGTTTCGGAGAATGCTCATAGTTCACAGTCTGTTCTGCGACGACATTTATCCAACAAGCGACTTTGCAAGCAATGGTTCACATTCATCTTTTCGGTGACAGTGAAACATAGACATAATTTCCTCTCCATATAGATTTATTTAACCGTGTGGTTTTGTTGCACAGTTGAACAAAAAATAATTGGTCTGGTTTGCAGCACTTACCACGGCGACTGATGTACAGAAAATTCAATCGTGATCGCTGCCATTTATATGAACTGACTGAACATCTGCTCAGCCGGGTCGAGTAAGCCAACAATTTCTCATCGTTTGTATTTTGATAATGATTGTTTACATGAGCTGCGATGATGGAGCATCATTCGTAGCGTCATTGTTTCCCACTTCCGTTTACAGAGGACTCGTTCCAACCTCGTTAAGCTGTTTAACTCACCATAGTCCTATGAAGTTCCACAAGTGGGTTGACCATGAATTGAACATTTGAAGATCAACTAGAATATTTGAGGCGGGTTATGTTTTTATGTTGTCATTCCAGAAATTGTGTGAAAAAATGACCTTGGAAAAATTACATAAGGGGAAATTCAATGATAGAGTACCCAATCAAAAATTACTACTAAATGCCTGTTACCTATACTCTAGGAATGCTGGTTAGTTGAATAAAAACAGTTAGTCGTTTCCCTCTCAGTTACAGGTTAACATATTCTCATGTTGCATATCGTGGCTGGTACCTTTGGACCATCCAAAGCAATGATTTCTGAGGCAAACGGTACAGATGTACTCTACGGGTATACAAGTAGTTACACAATAATGCGCGCTTACCCTTAAATTCTTGGAAATCCAACCGACTATTTTAGGGATCAATCTTCTTAATTGGTTTCTATGACTGTGGCAATTTAGGCGCTTTCAGTCTGAAGTAGGTGCATTCGTGGTCGGGACCAGAATGGTACAGAACAGCAGCAGTACACAACGAAGCGCTTGCAGAGCACTTCTGAAAAATTAGGGAGAAAGTCTGTATCTACAGCCATTAATAAAATTGCATATTTCGGGGTAACGTTTCAAGGATTGTGTCGTCCATGTTTCACCGAAACGTGGGCGGAGACCAAAGCATATACAATCAAATAGAACCGTGTATGAAAATCGATACACCGAACAAGCATTGCTATTTAACAAGGGTGATGCAGGTGATAAAGGCTAGGAGATGAGGTTCCATAACTGAAGGTGAAACCGGTCGACAGCACAAACGCCATCTGTAGTTGATTTGTCAAACATTTTATATAGCCTTATGACTGTCACATCATAGTTGCTCCAGGTTCCATTTAAGTGATATACAAAAGTGGTTGGTTATCTCGGATGGGGTCATTCAGACACTGATAGTGAATCGTAATCATAGGTTGAGTGTAGAGTTTTCTTCAAATCAGTTTATGCGATTAGATTCCTCTTTGTCAGTTGAACAAAAATTTTCTTGGGACTTAGTTAAAATGTTAACGTTTAACTCGCTAGCTCTGGTTATATATGTGAAGCGATGAAACGGATCAATATTGACATTGCCGGATTAAACCTTGCCTTAGAAAGTAAACTACATTGTAAAATTGTACAAACTTCGCGTGAAAAAAATGTTTTTCAACTCTTAATTTGGCATGCGTATATTCAACATTTTCATAAGACAGGTTTGCGTACTGTGGTAGCGGACATTTCAAGAGACTGGACATAAAACAGAGTAGAATGTCACTATTCACACTGTTGCAATCTACAAAATAATAACGACAAACCAGTGAATTGTCATGGTAATAATAAATATCAATTTCAAGTAGAATTATTGTCCATTTTGCACAGAAAAATTTGTTGGTTTTGGCAAACTTTGTCTGACTATCTAAGCCACCAAGTTATGGCGCGTTCCCTAGACAACTGGTTGTTAAACAGATTCGCTTGGTTGCCAACGGTGCCATTCTAAAACACGCTCGAATTCACAAATGTTTTTGAACAACTTCCATCGTCTTGCACAGGCTGCAGAAAGTTTAACAATCGCCGTCCGATAATTACTTTCTAATGTAGTTTTAGCAATAGCCTACGGAGGCCTAAACACTGTTTGAGTGGAGAGTCTGTTTTGGTGAATTGTCCAGTGGCTATCTGCTCTTAACTAGAGTGAGATGAACACGCTATTCTTCTAACAGATAGAAACAAAGTTCTCAGCTGAGTTAACGATCATTTTTGCCCAATGTACCTGTCCAAATAGCTGTTTCTAGAAGTACATAAGTGAGAAGGTAGAGGCCAAACCCCAATATGCTCTCCGATCGGATTTTCTGACACGGTACTTTACAGACTGGACCATGTTCAGTTTATGATTAAGGGAAACATAATCCTCGAACTTTATTTCAGAACTATGGAAATTAGTACATCGACCGGTTCTAGAGAGCAACCTTGCGTTATGATCGTCAACGGCTCAACACTGGCTAAATGACACTTTGAATAAAATACGACCACTTTTAATAAACTCCAGAATCATACATGGAGGTGGCAGCATATGCGGGGGCAGAAATTCCTAAATATCTCCATTAGACTGTGCGGTGAATAGGACGAGTATTCAAGAGACACAAAGTGGTGCTAAGAACTGAAACACAATTCACAACCGACGGCTACTGCGATGTCTACCGTTCTCGAGTTGAAGATGACTGCCAAACCGGACACTGCAGCAATTTGCAGATATATTTAGTCATAGTCAACTGTTATCTTCGCCACCTGTACACAGTATTCTTAACAAAAGAATCTCAAGCCGCAAATGTACGAAAAGGTCTCTCCCACTCGTTTTGTGAGAAAACGGTAGGCATGAATGCTGTTATGATTCCAAGCACAGAAGAACCGTAATAACAGTGCAGTTTTGTTCCTGTATGACTATGAACCAACCGTACTTCCCCCTGAAGTACTGAATAGGATGTTGTTTGAAAAATCTTGTTAGCTAGTGCGTTTTCCACTGACAAACTCAAGAATTAACGTTAAACATTTTTTCCACAAATATCGGTATGATGTTTTTAATGTAGAGACTATTACCGCTGTAAATTTGCAGATTGATCCGGCAGTAAAAACATGTTTGACAGTAGGTAGTTGAAAAATCAATAGTATATTTCCTTATACTGTTCGTTTTGGAATTCTGTCCAGGTCTGACAACTTCCAATAGGTGGTCCATCATTATGTATAGAAACAGAGTTACTTCAAATTAAACGTTCACTGATTTTACTGCGTGATTTGTTTGCAGATAGCCCACTGAAATTCAACCCACAGGTTAAGTGCCTGTTTGAATTTGGCATTCTTTACTGGACTAATAAGGAAAATGTCATTAGTTCGGTGAGACACATAAATAGAGGCTTGAAAGGTCTTTAATTCATCGCGGCCAATGCTATTTTTTTAAATCACATAGCATTAAGCGCCGGTTTTTTTTCAACGGATTCCTTATACCATAGTCTGACCCAATGACCGTTAACCGACAGCCCCAGCTATGAATGTTTTTGATTTAATGGCGGCCTACTATTTCGGTAGCGACCGAAATAGCTCGCTGTAAATACGATTGTATTTTAACAAACATTACCAATTATCCAATACATTTTAGCATGTAATCTGACGCTTACAGGGATATTGTTCGCTTGTTTGATGCAAAATTATAACCTCGTCACTAACAGTAAGCACTAATTACTTTTTTATCAAGTGATCAACTCACAGTCCATTTCTTTTTTTGTCACGTGATTGCATTAGGCGAGATCAGATGGATGGATGGATGGTGAGACTGCCACATTCATGTTCCCTCTAGTGATGAATGAAAACTGATCAACAGAATACAGTTTGGTTTGACACGCTTACTTCTGTTTATGACAAATTGGACTTAACGTCAAAACGTATGCTAGTCTTGATTTTTTGTGATTTGTCACATTATAGAAACAGATTCAATTGTTTGACTAGTAGATTTAATCAATTGTTTATCTGCATCCATTTGACTAAGTGCAGCACAAAAACAAGAATTCTGAGGTGAATGGAATGTCAGAGACAGAGGTAAATAAAGATTTACTGCAGAAATGAATAGAAAGCAATACGTATGTTTAAGGACATGAGGAAATTTGCTTACTGTATTTAGCCACCAGTGTAATATATTTGGATATAACTAGGGTGCTATGAGCAATAAAAGTCAAAACTGGTAACGTTGGGTTCTTTGTTACGGGGAACCATGACGCCAGTTTAAAGTTGAAAGAGCTGGTAAGAGCACACAAGGGATTGAATAGCGATCATTACGTTGTTTTGAATGGTGGGAAAGTTTTGGGCTCAGTTTGTTCATTAACGTGCCGAACTAATTAGTCACTCCAACAATCTGACAAGCTCATCCTGTGGAGTGAGTCAACGGAACTTGAGTATTCCATGAAAACATTTCTTACATACATTCCTACAGTAACATGTTTATCTGAAGAATGTTAAGTCTAAAGAAATGTGCCACGATCTTCACAATTATGTACATCTGCATGGTTTTTCCTAGGCACCTGTTGACAACATTGCAAGTTGCTCTCTACTTAGAACAGTTTTTCATTAGTTTTCCACTTACGACTTTAGCATATCTCGTTCAATTAAAGCTGACAATGCAAAGTTTAGTCTGTTTCTCTGGTAAGTGATTTCACACACGAACAAACATTTGCCAAGCAACCCGGGTGAATGGATATTACGATGTTATTGCGTGTAGAAGATTTTAAATTGTTCAGCCAAGTTTCAGTACTTCTTTTCTTAGTACTGTATCCGATCAACCTAATTTGCCCTCAGAAGTCTTGACTTCAGGTCCTGCAACAGCTTACTACAGCCAAACTTCAAAAAATATTTGCTGTTTTTCTTAGAAGCATGTAACAGTAGATGCAGCGTATTGCTGGGTAGGCTCATCCTTACAGATTATTCTGGAGTGTTCTCTTTTATACGACCTTTTGTGGCATTTACCGGATACCAAAAAATTATCAAATTTCACCCAGTAATGTTTCTATAGTACTTCACAAGGCTCACTGTGAAGTATTTGTGTTAGGTTCTGTTCGATGTTTCCATCAAGATCAGCACCAGCAACAATAGTCCCTTAACAAAGGATGGCACTGGTGCGGTCCCACGAATTTTGTCACTGATATACGAAGTTTTGGGAGATCCGGTTCGAACGAGGGACGTATTCAAGTTTTCAACCTTTCTGCACAGAGTCCATAATCATGAGATATATGCGGTTAGACCTTCAGTACAGTAAACCAACCGAATAACAGCCTACACTGCTGGTTGGAAGATTACACAGTCTGCCATATCTGAAGTCAATCTACTCAGGCGTACATACATGCAGAAAACAGTTCGCTTAACTATAAACAGACATATATATTCATATGCATATATGTGTCTGCCTATACCTGATGGCTTGGCGCGATCAGGCCATTTAGATATACAACATCTTTGTTCACTACCTTCTGCTTTTATTTGAATGAAATTTTTGTGGATCCAGGTAAAATTTACGTTTGAAACCTGTGGTCAACTGCTACTGAATTCGACCGGTGTTCATCAACTGGGTAGGTTTTTTACACTGTAGTTAATTGATCAGAAAACCAAAAACCAGCGTTGACTGCACGTGTTCTAATAAGCGCCATATATCACGGGAAAATTTGCTCTAAATTAAAGCGCCGTACGGTAAATTTGGGCCGAGACAGATAAACCTCATTGTACTGCACCTAAACATAGTAGCAATATTACGCAAGTTTTCAGTTCATTGGAATATAATACAGATGTCAAAGACAGGCAAATGTGTGGGGCTGTGAATAGTCAGCAAATGATCAACCTTTGACCAAAAATGGTTACCTACATCAAAATTTATCCGAGCAAGAGATTTTTGGTGAAACAGTCCAAAGACTTTCTTTCTTTAAATCATCTCAAGCACACGACTGACATGCGGTTTGTAAATTATTCCACTGCACTTTCACTAATAGTTACGGGCTGCTTTATAAAACTCATTTGTTAACTTGCCGAAGACCACACTGTAGATGTTTAGACAAGCTTTCATTTGAAAAAGTGGTACTGTCTTATGCGTATAACAATTAAATAGTAGTCATGAACGTTAAAATTATGTCAGCATGAAGAACGGTGATATCTAGCATGACTAGATATGAAAAACGAGCGCCTATATCACTTATAAAGTTTGCTGATTTATCGGAACACTTCCGTAACATTAATTTTCAACTGTATTTCGACCACCGTGTATTATACAGAGCTGATCGAAGTCAGAACAGAACACTTGGAGGTGTTTGAAATCCCAACAGATTTCTGAAAACAAACCTCTATTGATATATTTTATTCTTTGGGCAAGGATCGTTTTGTTTGGAAGAACTGTGGAACATCTCTGTGTTAATGACTCGTCACCAACAGGGACCACTTCGGTTATCCCTTTGAACAGAACTCGTTTGAGATTTCTTTGCCGATTATTCCGTAAAATATAGAGCTGCTGAATTTCCCAGGTCAAATATTTCGTTAGACTTGCTTGATGTGATATTTTCGAAGGAGTTTGACACCTTGCGGTTCATCCAATCAAATTCGTCGTTTAACTGCTTAGCACGAGGATTCTACTGAAAAAGATCATTGCATCAGCACTGCTGATGAAAGTTACCAATTTTGCGGCGTCACAGATGAACCGGTAAAACATAAGTACAAAGTTTCACACTGTCTTTGCGTTGCACCAACGTTCTGAAAGGTTCGTGCCACAGAAATGCATATTACATGACAGCAACTTAAACAGCGTTTGGAGGGTTTGACGGCGTTAGACGATGGCGGCAAATAGCAAATGCCTGACGACACCACTGTTTATGCCACGACGACACAAAACGGATAGTGAATGTGACATGCTGACAGTAGAACAGTGTAACATCAATAAATGATTTAGTAGATTCGGCACAACTTATAACCAGTCAGCGTTGACTATGATGCATTTGTAATCACCACTGCAATGATTCAGCAAATATAATGCGTCTAGCGTTTGCTTTTTACTAAGCAGCTTAAAAAGTTACACATATTTACCAACAGCGTTTTGAACAACTTACTAAAACAATAAGATGATTTTCATTTTTAGCTCAGTCGATGAGATTCGGGCTGAAGAATATCCTATGAAAAGTAGAACGTTCAAGTGGGCATTTTAGAATCTGTTTAAACAGACCGGAGGTGATCGTCATCTGAGTTCTGGTAATTTCTATTGTTTTTAAATTATTCATGCCTCTCCGCCAGTAGAAATATTTGTGTATCTTTCACAATGTGTACGACGAGACTTCGGGGTGTTCTGTTTGGTTCGGCGAACCACGTTTTGATTATCCAACAACCTACAAGATAATTCTACCCACACGGCTGCTATCGATGACCATCAGAGCAATCAAAGATGGAACGTGCCGCCAACTTGTTCTCTGCTATTATGCAAAGAAATAATGACAAACTTAACCAAACTGTTATTTTACGTATACCGCTTTCAAACAGAATCATTCCAAGTGCCATTTCCAGAAATGTCACATTGTACCTTCGAAATCTTCATCCCCGGTGTTTTGTGAGCGTTATCGTTCGCTTTTGGATTAATTAGGTATTAAGATGCGTAATATTCTGTGAATTGATGGAAGCATTTACGTGAAAGTATTTTACTTCATAGGTTTCGTTAAGCTGACCAGTACTTCTTTCAGTAAATGCTCTGACTTTGACGCTCCGCTGAACGCTCTAAATTACAGTCAGAAGACCGGTACAAAGTGAAAAAATTGAATTCAGAGTTTATTCCAAAGATTATTTGACCGCTTGTTGCGGACAAAAAAATAGCGTCAGTAGCCCTCAGAGAAAAAGTGGATGCAAAAATCGTTTCGAAAAAATTACATTTCATTTGTTATCTATTAAGCAGTTTGTATACTCAGGTCATCCCAAAATAACGCCTGGCAGCTATAAGTTAAAAGGCTTAGGGAAACTTTCGACGATTTTCATAAATCGACAACTTCCAGCCACCGAAATATTAATCTCCATCCACTGTAAAACAACTATTTGTTTACAATCAAACACATCACAGTTAATCTTAACCTTTTTGAAACAACACTTACAGACTGTAGGAACGTCTAACAAATTAACTGCCAGACATTACTTCAGACGGCAATTTTTCTTTGACGATTATTCCAATTTTATTAATCACACCAACCAACATTGAACTGCTCAGGATGATTACATCACCTAACAGCCTAAATCGCAGAGCTTTCTCACCTCTGAAACTTTTATCTCTGAAGTTTTATTTGATGCATTCCGCTACTGTTTGGTTAATGTAATCTAACTTGACTGCAATGATAGTTGATCATTAGGTCCTGAAACCGTATTCGAAAGGATTGAATTCATAAAAAGATAACGTGAAAATGTGTTGACATATAAGTTTCTGATAACTTTGGCAATTTTATGAAACATACATTTAATTACGAAATATTTATGAAAAACATATAGCTCAGTCACATTTTGCACGACATAGTCTAAGGTATTTGCGGTTTGAGTGAGAAGGAATAATTAGCGCAGAGTACTTTAATTAAAAAATTGCATCTCAAACCAAGTGTATGTTATCGCAGACAGAGACGATCAGAAACACATAACACTACCTTGTTTTGTTAACACACAAAACTGATTTGTTCACTAGCGAACAGTGACTTTTTTTGTAGATTTGCTTTGGATTTTGCACGTCCACACCGCTCACAGACGCGGCAAAACCTGCTCAAGTATAAGCCGTTTATTGTCAGTGTTCCGAGTTGATTCAAATGTGCAACAGAAAACGTTTTTTGTATGTGTACGTGTTTTCAAGAGCCATCAGCTCTTTAAAAAGATAGACACTAATCAAGCCGATATTAAAAACAACTGAAGGCTATTTTTCAGTATTCTTCCAAACATATAATGATCCAGATCGTATATGTGTGAACACAGTGTTACACAACTTTGTAAAATGTATGTAACGTTCTGTCACTTAGATGGGTCTTTCATAATGGATGAAGAAATGAAATGTAATGGAAAACAACCATGTTTGTTTAAATTCAAGGTTTTGGTACTGCAACTTTAATATAACTGACATCTCTTTACATCCTAAGCTGCTGAGTTGCTTCAGATTCGAGCCCACTGGGACGTTTTAGTATTCACCAGTTCAACATTACATATGAAAACAAATTATTTCCAATTGTAACTACCATAGTGACATTTGTTGTTCTTTCATCTGTTCTCCATAGAAGTATGAATATGCTTTGTACTTGTTTGTTTGTGACACAGATGCAATTTGGGAGAAACTAGTTTACGACTTACGCGAGACTGGTAATTAAACTGACATTCTTCTTGGCACATTTTCGGAATGTTGAGGGTGGGGGACAAATATTTGTTTTTTAGCGCAAGCTTATAGCTGGATTACTTCTGATTATGAATATTTAATGAAGCGTTCTCATATGCACTTTAGTATGGCTGGGGATAGTATACTTAATTACAATTTTCAACGGATAAATTTGCAACAATTGTTGCAGCATATGCATTCAACCATAATGTTATCGTTACGATTTACACTTTGTATGTACCTGGTAGGCGGGTTTACTTCATTTGTAAATGGGAGTTTTGCCAATTTTCCAGTTTATTGACAGATAAAACTGTGGTTTCTAAAAATCTACATTGTAGTTTTCCGTTTACAATATGACACATTATTTTCTGTTCGTGATATGCAACGGCAGGAGGCTGAAAGTACACCTTTCTTGCTATTGTAACGGGAATTTCGTATGTTGAGCAATATTTATGTTTGTTTGTGTGCAGTGTACTCCTGAGTTAATAAGTCACTGATTTCTTCGAGACTGATTTTTAATCAGTAATGTGACAACAAATTCAACTGATTTAGGAAAGTACCTTCAAGCCTTCTCCCCGCATGCACATATAAGGCATTGGATAACCATCATCGGAGCTGAATTGTTAACTTATCCTTGTGGCTGGTTAATTGACCTACCTACAGTTTACAGTTAATAAATTATAACAATCTGCTTAGACATATGAAAAACCGGAAATCAATCAGCCATTGAGCGGAAGGAAGTACATCAGTCAAGGATGTTAGTTCACACAGCTTCCTACAATCCCGGTAACCATGATCCTGTGGTCAAGTGGATGAATATCTGGAACACAATATGCCGTTTATTTGCAGGTCATGGGTTTCATTCTGCACGTGGGTGATACTGATAAGATTCCGCACTTTGATGGTGGTCACGGGAACCAAATTTCTGCAAAAACCCTCTATCAATTCCGTCTGTGGCTGTGGTGCGTGCTTGCTTGTTTGCAGACTAATCACAAAACGGCAAAGTGATCTTCGCCTACGAACAAAGGAAAGTGCTACAGCTAAGGAAATTAGAACAGCTAGTAACCTAAGATGGATTGAACAAAACATTTCTGAACACGTGAAGTAATAGAGGAATGCCATTTACTTGTCAGGACCAAATAAACAATAACATAAAGCGTATTCCTACAGCAAATAACACGGGCGGGTGGTAATCAGTCAACTGTGGTGCGAAAACTACTAGGCCCGGATCACCCGAGATTGGCTTGCAATAGGTTAGGATCAAATACATGTTCCTTGGGTTGAGCTTAAGACTAAGATTTGGCCTCTAATGAGGCGAATGGTTAGAATGTATTTTGCGAAACCAGATACTGATAACTTGCAAGTTTACGTGACAGTTCTCTTTCTTCCCCAACCCACACATGCACACATTTAAACAGACGCTCCTCCAATGTAAAGTTCAAGTATCTTCTGATCTTCCGCAGATCAACTGATTTGCATTCACGAATAAATTGGTAAATACAGTGTAGAGTGACAACGACTGACAGGTTTCCCTGGATTGCAGACGCTGACACATTCCGAGCCCCAAGCAAGTACCTAGAGTTTAGTTACATTAAAAGCTAACCTGAAAATTGTATCAAGCTGGATTCAACATCACTTGCCAGTGCCCAAAGTTTTCCCACTCATAGCACCTCAGCTAATTATGTTCAGTAAGATCTGTTAGGTTCCAATTTTGCATTTGTAAGAACAAGACAGTGAGTAGTATACAAATCAGTGTTAGAAATTGGAGTTCAACTAAGCTTTTTAAAAACAAACATTACACAGTGAAACTGTTATATGTGAACGCTCATTCATACTACTGACGGTCTTCAGTAACACCGAAACTAAAATACAATGCTTCTTTCTGGAAGGGACCGACTGAAAATTCCATGAAAACTAGAAAGCCATGCATCGCCAAAAATTATCAATCACTTATCAGTGGTTTCATCAAACTTTGTTATTCGGACCATTTTTATTTTTACAAAGACAGCTTCCTTATAATGGGGTTTCATTCTAGTGTTCTGGTCTGTGAATTTCAGGAAAGTAATTATGAGAGAATAAAACGGAAGTGTCCAAAACTAGTTTCTTTGCAAGACCGTCTTCTATATATAGTTATTTTTTGAATGCGTGAATAATACGCTCATTGAGAAGCGTTTGTTCGACTGGTTGGACAAAACTTCTGTTCAGGGGATCACGTGAATAGTATGTGAAAGGTTCTTCTATGGAGGAGGTCCGAGAATAAAAGGCAGTTTTTGACTTTAACTTCACAAGCACCAGGCGAGTTACGACAATTGCTATTTGTCTGTTGTTCATTTAGTCCTCAGTTGTCATTTGTAGAAAGTCTATCAGTGTAAATATAAACTTACTGCCTGCAAGTCGATATAAATTGCGGATAGTTATCAGCCCTTAGGCTCTGTCTTGCTTATTACAAATGAGCACAATTGCAGCTCGTGGACACGTCCTCGAAGTTACTGCCAACAGCACCGAGCAACTCATGACAGCAGTGTATATGTTGTCAGCAAAATATTGGAGCTACAAATGAATGATAGGCTTTATGTTTTCTCGTATGTCAAACAAATTGTACTAGCGGCTCACCGTTCCTCTTCAAAGTTATCAGTTGCAATTTTATCTCACATAGATTGTCCAAGAAATCTTGACAAATACGGTTATCCGGTCCTTGTTATATGTACGAGGTGCACGGCCGTTTTAATACATTCCGTGCTTCCGGCTTGTTTTTTGACACATTTTCTTCATTGAGATTTGTAGATTTCAAGTAATATTTTGACCTCAAACGAACTCGTTAATTAACACCTCAGATTTTGTCAACCATTTATACCAGTCCCATAAAAGGTTTTGCTTCCAAGTAGCGAATATCGATTCTGTCCGCGTCTATTAGCACGATTCCTCAAGCACAGAGATAAATCCTTGAGGAAATGAATTATTAATGAACTAGTTGCTTTTGCCAATCTAGTTTTCAGATTTGAAAAATTGTATACGAAAAATTGCGTGCCTTTTATCTATTAAGTCAAGGAAGCAATAGTCAATTAGTTTAGGAAAGCATCATTTTCTATTACAAGTGGTGTGAAAGTCAAACATTAATTGTGCTTTTGTTGATGATGATTACGGATTAAATAGGATTAAAGCGATGCTTTTGAAAACTCAAACCGGTTCGTTTGTGAGTAAATTATAAGCTGCTCTATCTTCTCGTTAATTGGTTGTTGACCTCAATAAAAATGCTCTCCCCTGAGATGATTAGGCAGTCAACGTATTGTTAACAAGCAAATTTTGCTAGTCATTTGAATAATGCGGTCATGCCCGGTATGTCGCCAGTAGATAGCTGATCTACGTGGCAGTCTCATGGGTTGTTTCAAATCTCAGTTGTCAGAAAAAATGCACTATCAAGAGGCTCTGGCATTAGCATAAGTTATGACTGTATCTTCCTTCGAAAAATAGTCTGAATTTGAACGTTGAGTTCAAGTCTTTGCTTCCTTCATGTTTTACCAACGGAATGCCCCTGGACTCAACAATATTGATCAATTTTACTATGTTGTAAATCATTAAACTTAAGCTCTACAACCTGCTTCTTCCTTGTACATTTTAAACGTTACTATTACGAATACAGATTCTTCCAGGAAAATGTATCAGGTTTTTGCAGCACTAGGTGCCACACCATGTGAATGGCAAGAATTTTTTTAAAAAAAAAAAATGGCAAGAATTTTTTTAAAAAAAACAACCGACGTTAATCATATAAACATGCATAAACATGTGTTTTCCTCTTATTTGTTGAAGTTTCATTTACGAACCTCATGAAAAAATATTTCCCTACAATAATGTCGAGTTAGATTGGTAGCACATTGCAGAAGAACAGTGTAACGGTGTTGTATTTCGTGTTACATTCTTCGTACACTATTGATTGTTTTGTAGGTTTACTTCCTACGATGTCAGCTTAGATCATTTGTTCACCGATAATGCACCTTGAATACTTCGTCCAAGCTGCTAAGTCTCAACCCTAGTTTGTGTAGCATGGAAAGTTGTGATCCAGTAAACTTATGGCTGTAAACTGAAGTATTGGGCTGAATCCGAGCAAACCGCAGGTCACATTTCCCAACACTATCAAACAGTAGGGCTACATTTTGGAACACTGTACGCTTAGAAACTATGTGAATATGTCGTCAGTATTTTACTATTCTCCGACTTATTTAATTGCGAATAAACACCTTCATTTTGTGTTGCGGAAGTTTTGTCCAGCTTCAAACTTATACAAATTTACATTATGGAAGTCCACGTATACTTCAGACCTTCACCAAAAATACATCACAACACCCTGAACTGTCTTTCAGCAGTGTGTGCCATATCCAGGCAAACACCCGCGTTTTCCATAATTTTCATCAAGAACACAAAAGCCAACAAGCTGGCTTTAAATGTAGGAAGTCAACTTAGTTACATACAACATTGCAGCTACCGTTTGCTTACTGTGTTGACCAACAGAAGTAGCACCCACCAACGTTTAACAGATATGAGAGGGAATCGCTCCTAACTGACAAGGTGAATACCAAACGTTTATCGGATATTTGAATATATCATTGTGACCCTACATGTGGGACAGCGTTCGCTGTTTTTGAGTGACCGAAAAACTATTGGTACTCCTAACATTTTGTCATGCATATATTCTGTCCACATTATTTGTCGATCCTTGGGAGAGAGTACGTAAGTATGTAAGTACATCAGGATGCCCATAAAGTGATGAGTACAACTCACCTGCTATACGTATGCCTTATATGTACTAAGCATTCTTGTCAACAATCTAACCACTTTTGATCCACAATTTTGTTAATAGATATTTGGTTGGTAACATGGATGTACGGGGGTTAACGCGGCACCAAATCAATGACTGTTCGTCATATCTGAAACTGATTCATACAGATATTTCACATCATGTAACATCGGAAACGCACCAGCTGGAAATCCTTACTGTAGCAGGTGCTGCGGAACAAATCGTTAAACTGGGATGTTCGGCAAGTTGAAGGTAATGAATTGACTGTGGATAAACGTTGGGTGGATGCAAAGGTGTTCACTAATCGTTCACTTAGCCTGTGGTTATCACGAGCTTATATAGAGGCGAAAAGTGGTTCAATGGTAAGGAAAAATTTACTAACAACTTCTACACACTCGGTTAAACTTTATCGGATTGTGTTTGTATTTCAACAAACTGTGCCCAGCTGAACTCTCCGATGTATCACCTTCAACAGAAGGCAGGTTGTATGCATTCCAGAATAACCATGTTGCACTACTCACATTGAAAACTAAACAATTTATAATTTGTGAAAGTTCGGGGATTCAGGTTATTTCATAATTGAACACCACCTACACTCGATCACGGCCTTTGCATTGAGATAAACCTTTTGGCTAGCCCACTCCATTTAGACTGTTAATCCTTGAAGAGATGCCTGATATTTGCGTTTATCACCGGGTCCAAACAATTTTTTAACTAACACCGTACGCAAGATTGTATTACTCAGATGGACCGGAAAATGAACCTAATGAAATCAATTTACCTCCGTTAAAGCTCTCCAGATAAACATAATTCAAACGAGGCTTGCACAAATAACATTTTCGTCACAGGTTTTGACCTCAACTGACTGGATTAATCTACCCACTAGGGCGATGTAAATAACCAGTCAAATAACACCAGAGAAATAGTTATTAATATGGCATTATACTGACGTGTTGATTTTCAAACCTTATGGGCGTGCGTCAATGTATTTTTCTCAATACAACTACCCCATGCAGTAAACTTGGTACTGTCTGTTATCTCCCTCCACGTAGACTTGTTCTACAGACGGTACTTTATAGAAATGAGTAGAGACAGTTAAAAAGTAGTCTGCTTGGGACAGCAAAAATGGTTACAATTAAAACGCGAAGGAACCGCTTCACCTTAGGAGAAGCACCTGAAGTGGTAGAATGAACCATGTAGGATTATTTAGTGTGATGAATCCACAGCGGTTTCACATGAATCAAAGAACTATTAAGGACACCTTTGTGTTAATAGTACAGAGGGACCGCACCCGAATCATTTTAACTCAAGGGTGACAGATTCCTTTTTAATAAGTAATGGATAGCAACCTATAATAGTCGACAACTCGATTGTTTTCCCTTCCCGCTATCAACGTTTATTTATACATCAATAGTTGCTAATTAAGTGCTGTTACCTAGGCAACGAATGTGTAACTAGGACTTTCATTATCTTTGATTTGTTTTAATGGGGCGTAACAAACAAAATGAAATTCAGATGTAACATTTGTACAGATGCTCACTTAAAATGTCAGATCTTATAAAATCATCCTATGGTTCATACGGTTAGGAAATACGATATCGTATTGGCGTTTACACGCGATTCGCCCAATTGCCTTAGTTTATTACGGAGTGCAATATCGTAAGTGATTTGTTAAAAATCGTTTCCATTTGCTAAAGTAACGTCTCTGCCATATATGAAATACACTACAAAAACACTACAATTTCTAAGTCTTGAGATGTTAATTATTTGCAAATGTTCGATAACGTAATCTAGACCAACTAACTAGTTGAATTGCTGGAGTATGATTTGAGGTGACTACATTTTTAATAATTATGAATCCAGTGCTGACACTGGCATATTACTATACTGTGAAGTATGCTGAACCACACAAGCTTTCTAGAGCGGGCTGTGTGGTTTTTTCAAGATAATCAGACAAAGTTTTCCCTATGGCTTCGCGTTTTCACAGATTAGCTTGCAAATGGATTTAATACATTGATCAGCTGCCTATAACGGCCTTATTCGAACAAAATTATTACATTAGAAGTCAGCCCTAGTGAGTTGTGATTTCATCGATTAGTGATCATAAAATGTTACAGCATATCAGACGCCCAACGTTGTCGAAGTGCGTAGTCTTGATAAAAATTCGAACCGACAAAAACGGAAAACGACAGGAACAAAAACAGCTAAAATTATTTTCTGTTAGAACTCGCTTCCAGAAAGTATTGTTCACAGTAACAAATGACAAATGCCTGTAAAAGAACACATTCAGGTTCAATTTAACGAAATGTCGTCACTGGAATAAATAGTTCTTAACCAACGGGAAACACAAGATGAGAGGAAGCGATTCACGTGGTGTCCACCGAAATAACACATCGTAGTTTCTGAGCACACACGTACGTGTAAATAACGTTGAACGGGAAAAATATTTCGGAGGGCGAAAGTCATTTCTTAATGGAATAAGCACACAAACAATAAAATGGAAATCAAAATTGTAAGGAGGCCGAGTATCAGGGCTGCCGAAACGTCAACAAAAATTGTTCTTGAGCATGTTAAGAGATTTTGAGGCCTGATACTAAACGTCTCGGCAGACTGGTGCATGCGTTTCCGGTTGCTCCGAAAAACCACGCAGAATGCATCTAGAATCTTGAATCTGTGTCTTATTTGATTTGTGGTTTGATACTGATGATTTTGGTTGTTGTCTTTTGGCCTCCAAGCAGGCGCCTGGCGTTTATACTTGCGTTCGCAACCACTTGGGAATTCGCTGCTTGAGGTGAAAAGCTAACTGCAGCTTCATGAATGCTTGCATAAACAGTAAGGTGTGACAGACGAAGGCTGTTCTTTTGCAGCTGGAGCAAATGGTTCACTGTCTTATACATAATTTTGCAGCGCTATAGGATCTGGATACATCGACTGTTGGGCGCGTATCGTTGACATTGCCGACCAGTTGTTCCCTGAAAACCGGAGTTCTGAATACACCGTCTGCTTCGTTGCCGTCGTTATCCATATGTCTGGGGTGATGACACAACTATCATTCTTGTTAAATTGTAAAGGACACCCTGTTGGCCTGTAGGGTATCTGTGAGTGTGTCAACTTCAAATGGTAAATTTTCCTCCCTACATAAACCATGCGCAATGTGAGGCAGCTTTCAAACAAGGTTATTCTAATATTGCACTATCTAAATGAGCTTTCAGTAGATGAGCCTTTTTATCGTGCTGTCAGACCTGATAACTACTATGTCCAGGAACGAAAGGCAGTTGCCTCATTCCTTTTCTCTAGTTAGCTTGAAATTCGGACGTGTTTAGTTCAACTCCGAAAATTCTCAAAAGTGGTCAGAATGTTGCACATGCAACGCTTGCACAGTATCGGCTTTAACGAGCTTTCACATATTCTAGAATCTTCTCTTGCCATGAAGAAATCATCTAGAAAAAGACCAAATGGACTGCTCACTGCAAACTTGTTCACATGCAGGAAAGTGATTGTCTAGAAGCAGAACTTCACATCATGTGTGTGTAAAATAAATCAGGATTTCAGATCGATCACCGGGATAGGTAAGGAGGAATCATGCAGACGTCACATCAAATGAACACATCAGTCTGTCCCAAAAATCAAAACCGTCTACACAACTCACTATCTTAAAGCTGGCTCTCAGACTGTGCCTGCTAAATAGTTATTTTGCCGGTTTACACAAATCAGCTAACCTTCGGGCTAGATCAGTTTGCGTTTGGATCCCGTAAGTCTTATTTTGGAAGCTGCTATTTATCCCCGAATCGGATGTGTTCGTCAAGGAGACCCCGCATCCACCATCTACTGTTTATAAAATCCTTGAACAAACCTCGTTCAACCTCCTTTGACTTAGTCCTTAACACACCTGGCTTATATTGATGATATCCTACTGGCAGCTTGCTTGAGAAAAATACTATAAATCGAAGTGCAACATCTGCAGGACGTTCTCCTTCGAATAGCTTTGATCATGAAAAACTAAAAGACCCAGTGCTTTTAAGTGAAAGCGGATAGAAAAAGAGGTACCATTGTTTTTGACGACCGACTCTTGGAAGTAATTGGAACCATCAGTGTATTAACTTCTTCTGCAGAAACGTTCAAGATTCTAGACCTGGATGGGAGTTTTATCAATATTTGTGGTTGTCGATCTAGTAAAAAGTTGCACGGGGTGACGGCAGCATTTCTGAAACCCCAGCAAAGAATCGATATCCTGTGGATGCACTTATTACAGAGATCAACCGTAAACTATTACTTTGTTTCGTCCATGAAAAGATGCTGAATTCCATAGATCAAGCAGTGAGAATGACTATTAAGAAATGGTTGCAGTTGCCCAGAGACGCATCCGAAGCTCCCTTTATTTGGATATCAAATCCAGCGGCTGCCAGCTACCACGACTTTAGTCTCGTGCACCTCCGAAGAGATCTCGCATCAAAAACACCTGTCAGCAAGAAATACGGTTTTACGATGTGTTCTATGCGATACTCCATTTTAATCGTTTCGTTGCCCTGCTCTCATGCTAATGTCAACGGCCGAAACGATTATTACTTCCGATGAAAAAGCAAACTTTGCATGCCGTGAAGTCTTTCACAATACGTATAATGATGCCTGTTTGCGACATTCGCCATTGACGACCACGTCATACAAATGAATACGGAAAACAACCCGGATTATTATTCTTCTCTACAAGAAAGCGATAAAACTTAGAGTTAACATGTTGCTCACGAAAATTTGTCGATCATATGGCCGTCCGAACTCATCGGAGTTAAAATCTCGCTGAGGTGATAGCTATAAATTTTGTCTCCCATTCTTTGGTATTGACTTGTTAATTATTCTGATGTGTGCAGACGAAACAAAAATGTGACTGCATTAGTGACCGATAATTTTGGAAAAGGAACCTCAAAGGTTTCTAGAACCCCACCCTCTCATGGCCAACATTTCTTAACCCCGAATTTCCCGTATACTAAGACAATGCAATCTCTATCGCTGACGTGGTTATAAAGTGGAAGCTTGTGTCAACCTAGTGAGGGATGAGTGCGTTCCGAGAGAAATTTGTATATGCACTTACTCTCTCCTATCTTAGAATAGCCCTTTCTCCAAATTACCGCAATGTCCGATCTTGTTTAGTAACAGAGGTCTAATACACCCATCATCGCACAAATTCCTACGGCAAATGAGCCTCCCAAAATGTGATATTTCATAAATTTGTTTAACGTCTATTCAAAGTTTCCTAGGATACTTGTCACACAACCACCTACAGATTTCGACAAAGGTTTACTTTTGACGTACTATGATGTGTAATACATAAATCAAAATAGTGAGACACGCGTCCTCATTACCCAGAGGCACTATTGCCGAGTCGTACAAATGTCGATTCTGGGAGACGCATGCCTCCGGCTGACAACAAACTGTTGCTGTTACTCCGGAGAACACCAGTTGATTTATGTCTACTCACTGTCTTACTCTAGTCTATCACAAGAACAAAATGTTTTAACGAACAAGAAAAGGAAACTCCGCAAACAAGTTTACTTGCCTCGTGTACGTTCAATTACTCTGAATGACGGAAATGAATTTGCTTACACACTACCAACCAGTAAGTCGTTTCAGCTGTGCCTCCTTCGAGTTGACATTAAAATATTTCAGGTGCCCACTTTCATCGAGCGGAAATTGACGCCAAAAGTTGCTTATAGAGTAATTCATTTCAGTCAACATGAATAGCAAACGATTTTCTGTATGCTGTCCTGTGGCTGTTTGCAGTTTGATGTCGCACGTTTGCATCGTCACGATTGCCACAAAATGTATGTATGTCAGCGGACAAACACGTGTATTTTTGTGGTGCGCATGATTGCATAGTTCACTGTTTGCACCCTTACTCATAAATGTGTCTGATTCTGCATAACCGTGTGATTATTCCCGATTGGATGTTTACTACATAACTGCCCTACTCTTACAATCCACAAACTAGTCTGGAATCCTAGCATAAATACAAATTCACCTGCTGTCTATCAGCTCGATCTACTGCTGGTCAATTTTACTGTCAGAATGAATATTATTCCCGCACTTACCACATAAATATTTATGTACACGAGCTGCTTTCTGACCGGTATTCGGACGGGCCACTCTATGGGCTTTTGCCTAAAATGACTAGTTCAACTTACATCTCGTTAATTGAAGAATAAGGAGATTGGAATTGTGATGATGTTGAACGTCCATTACTAATTCTGTATGATCGTAGAATTGATTGGTAATGCTCAGTCACTGCCAGTTGCGAGTGACAAATACATATCAGAATGCGAATTTTTGACTCCAAATAGCCAATACTCTACTAAATAGAGTCGTGACAAAGACGGTCAACTAGAAGAATTTCAACTGTGATTTCAGATGGACACTTTGATTGAGCGAAACCAATAGGCTGAATACTGTACGGTGTGAAATGAACACCAACCAAAGCAGTTCAAAACATTGCAAAAATGACGTCAAAATAGAGTAAGTATTGAACAAATTAGTACGTTAAGAAGGAACCCATATAAAGTTTAGAAATTTGCGAGAAACTAGTCAATCAGGGTTAACTGTACAAACAAGAAAATTTGTTCATCAATAAAATATTTATCAACTTAGCACTTCAACAGCATGAGTCCAAAGGTGTGAAAGGGAAGGGACGAGAAATAGATGATACTTTCATGTTTGAGAAGAAATTCGGGACCGGTACCAACTTGAAATTACTTATCCACAGGGCTGATAAGCCAACAACCCGTCGTTCAACAACGGAAAACTTCGATAACACAACGTTATCTAAACAAACATAACCAAAACTGATTACACAAATAGCAACAGCCAGTGACTTACTGTCACTCTGATTACGTGCAGTTTGGCTAAATGTGGAAATGAATCGGAATACAACTGGCAAATAAATGGCTTAGTGATTGCAACCAGTTAATGCAAACCTACCAGCAATAAAAAAATGAACGGAAAATAAACGTGTCAAAACGGATATACGCATATATTGCTCTGCTCAGGTTTTCACGTGATTGGCAGCATACAACGGTAGGAAATGATATATAAGCATTGATGCGTAAAGCAAAAACACCCAAATAATGAAACGGATGAAAAAATTCTACAGTAACACAGCACCTAGTCACGTGAATCCAACCCCAAATTACCTGAATTATGCGTGATATAAATGTGATTACCAAGGAAAAAAAGAACTATACATTGATTGATATGATTTCCCTAGTGTGGACAAACGGCTTCAGAATTTGCGTTGTAAAGTGTTGAAAGCGTCTTTCTCTAAACCGTAGAAATCAGACACAAGTCCGGATAAACAAACGTTCAGAATAGCGCGATGAAACGCGCAGACGATTATTTCATGCCGCCACATTAGACGCAAAATTTTGCATCACGAAAAATGGTTCAGAACACCATAACTTACTTTTTTCTTGAGGGATTAGCGATCTGCGGTCATTTATGACGATTAGGAATTCTCACCTCTTGGATGGTGCATACCTGAAACATAGGGTTTGTAGCGATATCACCTTAAGGTAAAGCGCGTGCATCCACTTATTTTAAGCAACTGTGAATTCCATTATGCAGATAACATACTGAATACATATTTTTCGCACGAATCGCACGGTATTCAGGGTTTTGCTAATTTTCTGAAAGTTTGGTTGCACTTGCAGTTTTTGTTACTGAAACTATAAACTCACCCAACTGTACGGCTTGCCGTGAATGAGACCAAATATTGCCGACATCAGGTATTGTAATAGGCATTCAACAATTCACAGGTCTTAATCACGCATGTGCGGAGATTCCAAACAAACCTGAAATAATTCTTTGTTGAACGTTTTGCCTGTTCTTCCCACACAGGAAGGCCATGGTTCTGACAGTCATATGAAAATTAATTTTGTTGGCGTTTGCTAATCTTAAACGATTTTGATTCAACATGAAGTTAAGGTTTAGTAAAAAGGGCATTGTTCTTAACTGTTTACATACTTTCACTTTCTCCTGGTGAGAAATTCCGAATGGGAATTATGGTTTCTAAACGTCACACTAAGTTGTCCTTGTGTGTTTTTAATTCAGCACTGAAATGCAGCGTAGTGCGACCGTGATCATCATTAAAAAACAAAATCAATTACACTCGGTTGTAACAGATCAGTTGCGCCTGAAAACCGCAATCAATAGAGGGCAGTAAGATGGATAATTTGTGATCTGCAAATTGTGAATTGCATGCTCATTTGAAAAAACGCACACCAAAATTCCAATGCTTATCCAGTGTGAGATGGACCAATGGCATTTTAACGACATTGGTAAATATGTACACGGAGCTGTAAAAAACGATGAACTGCAAAACGTCGTCTGGTCAGTCAGAGATAAGAACAAGTCTTAACTGGCTTCTGATTAGCAATGATATAGCCGTCTTGCCGAAAAATACTAAACTTTCACGATGTCTAATCTTTAAATTTTCGGTTCAGTTTATGGACCGTTCCCTATAACCTACACTGACGTTCGAATTGCTACAGCATTTTTTGCTGGCAACGCTGATAACCATGAACAGAACTCATAATGCTCAAATGACACCTGATGTTTTTGGACGATTTTACCGCCTTCTATTATCACACTGATCTGTAAGGCAAAAACACTGAAATCACTTGTATATTCAGTACTTGCTTCGATGATGATTTGTATAAAATTTTCCGATGGAGTTTTAAACACTCTACTAATGTTTTTCTGCAGTGAGCCAACAGTCAAGCGCAAATTACTGTTGTAGTGGTCTTCAATAACGTTTAGTGTGACGTCATGCTCTGGTTAACTGAAGCAGAAGCTCACACCAATAACTGAGTCAGCGATATATAGCTACGGATGATACTACGTGATAGGATTAAGAGATAAGACAATTGAACTCGATGTGAGGGAACAATTGCTTTTTACCGAACGATAGCAGCGTTGATAATTCCGTTGAATCATTGGAATCAATGTCGGAAATGCAAGTTTCTAGGTTAACAATTGTTGGCAAATATTTGCGTATGAAAAAAGGAACTGATATAACAATATTGTGTGATCGTAGGTTTCAATAACGAATGTATGACTTGAACACGTCACTCAATAAACTGTGGATAAACAGGTACAAATATATATACCAGGTGGACTGAAAGATACGTTTCAATATAACCTATATTCTGCTTAATAAAGTGAAAATATCAATAAGTTTAGATTAAGAACAGAAATAGGAACGATGGTTTTCTATTCACTCGGGTTGAACCAGAAATGATTGTGTTTTTCCCCATTTTTCTTGTGAATTCTTGGGTGACAATATATATGCTTAGTTTCCGGAATCTGGATTGGTATAAATGGAGAATTCTACCTTTTCTTCTGTAACTATTACAGAAATTGTTGCAAAATTTTACTCCTGGACAACAGTCATCTGCAATGTCGGTTAAAGAAACATACATCCAGATATAGGCTATGATGTCATACCAGTTTATAAGAAAATTGATAACTTTTTGCCCTCAAATAAGAACCAGCTGGGAAAATCGTATCATCCAAATGCCTCTGATCTTCTATTTAAAAAATGTTAACAGTCCCAGGAAACAATTATATTTTTGGGGTTCTATGGTACTGTTGGGTTATTAATTGTGTAGATTACAAGTGTAACCCACACAGTCCTATTTAACCCATACAAGCTATAATCTGGACCAGTTACTTTAAAGCCATTTCGGTTTCTCACTGGAATAATAGGCAACCAAGAACTGCCTGATTGACAGTTCCATAAACATTTTTCAAGAATATTATCCATGAGTTCAGCAGATACCTATGTATTATATGGACTGTGCAAGTTATAAGTAGTTTTTTAAGTAACCAGCACGTAATTCTTGATGGATAATTGCAATTTCGGAACAAAGTGGAACATTAATCTTCAAACTGAAATCAAGGAACAATCAGAAACTCATTATTAAAGCATATATTCTGGAATGTCCCCTAAGCATAGCGTGCAATTACGTTCAAACTGGAAAATGAGACGCCTGATAATGGATGGTCATCACATAACTCATGAATAATAAAGTAGTAGTCTAGAGAACTTCGAAATGATATTCTGAATACAAACCTAACAATATATTTTGGTTAGAAAAAGTTGCAGTCGCTGTCGAAGACTGTCGGAATAATTAATTCGAATCACATGAACGCGGACAGAAAAAATCTCATTGCAAATTGTCATGCTTCAGTTAATAACACGAACATAGTAATATAAAGAACATGAACAATAGTTTCGAAAATTTTCCAGCAGTTTTTATGAACTCAGAAACAGTTAACATTCATGTAAAAGGACATACAAAACAACATATGTACAAGTTAAATCATATTATCATATCTGCATTAAATATTGTACATTTACATTTTCCCACAAGTCCCTACAATTCGCATTAGAACGTCGATTAACGACATTGAATAAGCACAACGGTTGTTAAAATTGAACCGTTAATTCACTTAAGGGCGACTTTTGTCATTTAGACCAATTATGAGAATACTGCCTCTGATATTATAAGACTTTATCACGAGTATAAATAAAAACTATGAAATCTTGATTTCATCAATAAAAATTGAATTTTGAGTTTTGGATCAAAATGTTTAGCATCACATTTTATTCGGTTCGTTGCCTTCATCTATAATGTAGAACAAAACTAATCACTAACTAAACATAATGAAATTACTCCCTTTTACATTTATGTAGAGGTTAGCCAAAAGAATTCTCCAGTTGATGCACTTCGGTAATTTTTAGTGGGAATAATAAACCTTGGCAATCAGAACATTTGTACACTTTATTCGAACCAAAGTTCCTTGTAAGAATTGTGGCACAAGCATTGAAATACAGAAGTAAACGTACAGAATCATTTTATAAAACGATGGGGAAGAATATTTACCCACTGGGAACTTCTGACTGGTAAATGATTTCTGCAATATCCTTTATCTCTAGTTCAGCCTGTGAAGAAGATATCAGTTCTCCACAACTGTCGCGAGGAACATACATTCCGGCCCGGGTTCTAGAATCATTCGTTGATAAACATTTCATACTGCACAACAGCACCAGTCAGCCGTAGACATCCTTCAACATCACCCCGGTGTATTCGTTTATATTCTTTTTCATTTGACTGACGATACGCTTACAATTATACGAATATCCAAAGCTTATAGACCGTAACTTCCGCCTGACGGATACTGCTAAGTTTTGTTGAATCCAGTAGTCAGATCGAGCAGCCGAAGGGTATCAATTGGTGGTCTGGCCTCATGACGAAATTAACGACACAAAACTGAAACAATTTCCTACTTTACGCAGAAAACTGGATATATCTTTGAATAGTTGGATTCCAATCTCAATCAAATAACTTGAAATTAAATAGTAAACTAACCAGACAACTTTAAACCCTTATTCTGCACTAGTAGATTAGGTTTGCAATTAACCAGAGTCCTCGTCAGAGAAGAATTTTAGAAATAGTTTTATATAAACCTCTAATATGTACAGGCTCAACTCGTTTAACTTACAGTAGACCGGAAATGTATAGCTTTAAGTCATGCGCACTTCCAAGGATATTCAAAACATTTAGTACTCAGCTTGCTAGTTGCTTCACGGTGTAGAGAACACTCTGTAAACGTGAACTATTTCCGTATGGGATATGGAGTAAGTGTGTGTAGTTCAATAGTATCACACTAGAGAGTATGTTTGTGTACCACGATTGGGTATGCGGACAGTGAGAATAGTTTGGCTAATTTGCTATGCCGATTCATACAAGATATAATTATATTTTAGAGTGAGCACCAAAAATTGGTAGATTTAACATTAAAGACGACGAAGCAAAGAGCAGAGCTTATTTTCTCTAAGCTAACTGCAGAACGACATCGATGAAAATACCCAACTTGCTGAACCAGTCGGAAAAGTGTTCGTTAAAATGATTGAGGACAGTAAACCAAATAATAACTACACATTTGTACTTTGAAGTTTTTGTCAGATATCGTATACGTCGTAGAAGAATAAAAATGTCAAAGAATTTATAGAAAGAGGGCCGGAGTTTTCACAAATAATTATGAGCGCACTAGGCAAAAGTGAACTATCTAAAACTTCCAATCTTTGCTGAATTTCTAAGCGTCTTTTGATTGGTATGAAAAGTAATTTTTTTTGTCACAGGAAAGACTGTATTTGCTCACCTAAGTAAGAAAGAGAGTTGCTTCCACAATGCTGGTCGCAGGCAAAACATTTATTGCATAAAAGTTAAGAAAACGCATGGTTGAGGCATAGAGTAATGACCCGGCTTAATAACAAGGTTGTTTCCGATGATTGCACTTACCACCTGACTAATTCAGCCACTGGATTTTTTTTCAAAAGAAAATTAAAAAAACAAACGTATTATTCTAGGCGAAGAACTTGTGTTTCAGCTCGGTCTTTTGTGTGGTGTGACAATTAAAGCGCTTTAGATACAGCTCAACACAAAACATTATTATGTACAGTCGATCTATGCAGGTAGATTGACGGTGGGACTGAACTTTGAATGTGTGACTGTCAGACAACTATGGTTTTTTCCTTAACAGAAAGTGACTGGCGAAACGAATAAATCTTTTTTATGCATGCATGTTTTGGCGAATCAATTCTTCTCCTAAGTTTGATATGCAAAATCAATGCTCTCTTACTTGGTTTGTAATACTAACTGAGTAAAAAGTTGGTCGAATCTTATCATAATCTGCTCAATTATGATGCAACCTGACCTCTATCGTGAGTCTATCAGGCGTAAATCTTTTAGTATTTTCGATCACTTGGTCAGTTTTCAGTATATTTATGACAACATTTTACAAGCAAGGACTCCATTATCCGACAATGAATTTCATTGGTACACTAAAACTCAGCGTTGTTTGTGGTTCTGTTAACTCGTTTCTTGAATTATGCACCTTTCTACCGTCGACTTCCAGCACACTGACTTGGCAATTAGTCAATCTATCTCAATTAGTCCGGTGATAAATCAGGGACAACTACACTGTTGATCTCATATTTCTGGTGTTCTTCAGCACTACTAACAAGATAACACAGCAAACTAGCAATTATATAAGACATGCACCAAACAATACGCTTAACAAGATGGGCAAATTGTGATAATCCAATCACCGTCAGAACCAGGATTACAACCCACAAAAGTAAACTTTCATTATTTCATGATGGAGATCAAAGGTTTGCTGCCCGTGTCAATAACAGAACGCAATCCGACCTGGTGGATTGTTTATCCTACATTGGTTCATACAACGGACACAAAATCATCATTAAACACGCGTATTTGTTTTATCAGCGTAAAGTAATCAAGTGAGAGTTGGCAAATCAATAGAAGTAGAATAGAATATTGTCACTTTAGCCGAAAAAATAGTAACAGTCACGCTAGTAAACAGATGGTAATCAGAAAAACAAAAACAGATGTGTTTTGATAATAACCCCATAGTGTCCACACCAACACGTATCAATAAACTAGCTGGTTATAGGTCTGTATATGGTGAATATATCAACTGATGAGATCTGAACACAGTTTGTTCATATACCGAAATACCGATGAGTATATCATAAAGGAAGTGGCCATCTAATCGCTGTGAGCATGAGTGAATGGGAGTTTAAACTACAGTGTGGTTAAAAATATTTCATCTGCTGCGAACTGTTGAACAAGATTAAAAATAACTTGGTGAAAAGATTTTCACTGTCTTTACTTAGCCAAATAAGAAAGTGTGGTTCAAACTCAAAATAATCGAAAAAATGAATGAAGGACGTAGAAGAAAAAGAGGTTCAAAAAGGGGGTAAATATATCAATCAACAAACAGTCACACATTTTGAAATATATACAGATTAACGATAAACCAGAAATGGGTCAACCATTGCGAAAACGATTTAACATGAGAAAGTGTATCTTCTAGAATTTCGATCGCCAAACATTTAGTAGAAGGTTTATAGTTGTAAGATTATGACGAGAGAAAAACCAACTGTGTTGATTACAGACTATTTTGACAAGTGTAAAGATCAAATCTCTATAAAACATCCATCATGCTTAGTGAAATAACTAAGCATTGTTGAGCAGTTCGTTAACAGTTTACGACTAGGTGCTTACACAACATAGAACGAATAAAATGAACACAATAATTTCTGCCAGTTTGTCAAATGTTATTCAAAGCGTTATCACGAAACAAATTGTCCAAATGGCTGTTGGCGTATCGTCTACACTAAATACAAAATAGTATACAACCCATAGTTAACATGGATTACAGTGCTGCATTCAATTATGTTATTGGGATTACAGTTCTACAATCGTTTCAAAGACCCGACGTTCAAGCATGCCCTTTTAAACATCATAATTATCCGTCTACCACTAAAGATCTCTCCCTTTTTAGCAATGATAAACTTTATAGGCATATTTTGCATAATTTCGACTTTTTCAGCAGATTACCTACTATTAATACTGCCTAAATTACCTCTTCCCGAAGAAATTATATTCAGAATTATGCCGAAAAGTCATTGTACAGTGCAAGGAATTTGAATGGTTTACTCAAGTCTGGAACATTGAATTGGCTGAACGAATTAGTTGCTTGATCTTCAGTAGATGTTAGCTAGCATTTTATTTTAATGAAGTACATTTTAGGCTACATCTTTGTTCGTTACGATCTGATGAAATTTATTTAATATTCAGTGCATTTCCGATTGTGTAAATGTATGTGATTAAATCAATGTGAAATAATTAAAGCTATATGAAGTTATCACAAAATCTATAAATTGTTTGTTGAGAAGTGAGGTTTCCAAAGTTTGTTTCCCGTTTGAACCAGTAGTTTTCAGTTGGTAAATAGTTGTTCATTTCAAAAATTTGTTGTACTACTTTCCTGATTATTTTTTATAATTTGTTAACCACTGCCTTCAAGTATACTCTCATGTTAGTCAAAGTATCTCTCAAAATAACTCGGCATTTTTAGTTTACATTTTATAAATTGCTTTCTCTTCATTATTTACTGCTTGCTAAATGCTGATCCTTGGTTTATTGACGTTTGAAATTGTGAACAAATTGTAGTGTTGTCCTTATTGTTGGGATACGGGTCAAAAGATGGCTTTTTAACAGTAACGCTTAACAAACGTTCTTAGTCCCCGCACTTTCCATGATTGTGACTTCGATCTCATCTTTGTCTAATCTTTCTATTCTCCTCATCTGGTTCTCGGCAAATCACGTGTTGTAAATCTTACCTGGTTGCTTCTAATCAATGATCGTGTCTATGACTTGGTCATGTTTGGTTTTGTATATTTATTCTGTTCATGTTTTACGTGTTTGGCCACCTCATACTTTAAGTGTGTTATCGTCATAAAAGACTTCTTGGAATGAGTAACAAAAATTGAAAACTATACAGAAAAGACAACTACAAGCAACGCTCAGAGTAACATTGCGGTTGCATCAATTCGCAATGGTGGATGCAGAACAAAATACTACATAGACAACGTTGGTATAAGATAGAAACTCTGTAATAATGTCATCGCAAGATGTTACTCATTAGTCAGCTAATATATAGTTTGTGTTCTAGAATTGCAAAATATATTCTAACCCATAATGAATCAGATGGTGGCGAGGCTTGTGGTTTCTGTTAAATGGAACGTAGGAATTAAGTTAAACATTTCTTATGTGGCGTGCATCAGTGTGTTTTGTTCTCAGCGATTCGGTGTCCTACCACCAGTTTCATAAACAAGCATTTGAGAAAACATGCTGCTGCACATCTGCTCTCAATTGTTCATTGAAGTTCACCAATGGATCACGCACATGCATACTATTTAGTAAGCGTGACATACATTCTGTCTCGCTTATATTGTGGGTTTTATCAACATATTTATTCATACATATAGTGCACCGTTCACTTATTGTACTGGCCTGTTAAAGGCCGCTCTGAGTCGTTTTTTCTCGTAGTTTATCCCATTGAGTATGGAAATATTTTTTCAAGCGGGATACGATGAAACGGTTAACAGCATGTGTTGTCAACGATGGAGTAAACCGTGACTGCCCGCGTTCTTATTTCAGAAGCAACGTTATTCTTTCATTCATTTTAGAGAATGTCATTTTATTGTTAATCAAATCACATAACTGTTGTTTAAGTTCCAATATACGACATTAGTGGTAACACTCTGTTATCGGTCTCGATACACAACATCACTTTCATAGAAAACCATTTCGAAAAATAGTTGTCCTCATTACCGAAAAAGTTTGTTTATGACCGCGCATAATCTGCTAGGCCAGGACGTTAGCAGTCAGCGTACAGCGGACCACCCAGTCGGTTATAAACAATTAATGAGGGAACCAACTGAATACCCGTAAGTGTAATTGTTGATTACCTGTTCAGATGAGACGTCAAAAACTTGGGCTACTCCCATGAAATGACAGTTAGTATTAGGCAACAAACAGTCAATCAAGGTGCCCATAACATTAGTTGTGTGTGGCTGTGCAACTTGTGTGGTCAGCTAGCTAGTACGTTATTGGAGCACCTGAATGGTATTGGTTCAATAAAAATTTACCAACCACATGTTTACGAGTCACATGTTTATGATGGGCTACCCAATCTGCTTAGAGAAGTTATAAGTGGATTGACATGCAGTAGATTTCACTGATAAGAATGGTCCATAAATCAATGGTATGAGTGCCGGGGTTTTGTTTACTAGACCTTAATGAATGTTATATTATTGAGGCAAAACGTTTAGCTGATAGAAACGTGAGGTTAACATCGAGGTTTGTGGGCAAAGACGACAAGGTACAGGGTAGGAACATTCACCTCAAAGCAAGGCGAATAAACCAACCGGTATGTTACATATACACGGTGCACGTGTAAATAACTTGAGCCATTACACGACCTAACAGGGAAACGTTATTCAGATGTCCGTTTATTACCGAGAGAGAATATTGTGATAACAGTGCGATAAATCCATTTTCTCGCGTGAAATAAGAGAAGATATCAAGATCTACCGATTATCTTGCTTTGAAATATTACTGCATCAATCTTGAATGATTTACATAAGCCACAAAAAGCTGGATTGGTCAAGATTTCCGTCGACTTTATCATAAGGCTATAAATCCTAACATTCTTACATATGAGTCAATCCTGAATGGTCGACCGGATTCGGGTTAGGTCCGCACATCAACCGGTCTAACTTGTGTATTCTGGTAAACAGTAATCACCTCCAATTCCAAGTGGGATGATTATTATGGATGTTTTTCATTAGGGAACAGGTTTCGTTGCGTGGGTTGCATGTAAAATAGCAGTAACCACTTGCGCAATGGTTGCCATAAGGATTCACTTTATAAGTAACACAGAAATTATTCAGATCGGCAAGCCACTGTTTTTACTAAGACAGGATCATCCTATCGCTCGCCATCTCCCGCTTATCTACGGCCACAAACATACCTCAGACGTTTAAAGTATATATCACTAACCCTAGGGGACACGCCAAATAAATAATTCAAAGTTTCCAAGCGCTAACTTTAGTACGACGAAGTATGTAAAACAACAGAGCATACGTGCCTCAAAAGACGGTATAGTTATCTATCTGCTGAGTGAAAGCCTCGTTTATCCTTTTTGATGCGGAAAATAATATTTCATAATGACCTCAGTGGTGTTTTTGAGATACGCATTCAGAAGCACCTATTCCAAAAGCACACAACACTTGTCTCGTTTAGTGACGACCAAAGAAATTGGCGCGCGTCTTGATTTGTTGCAACTCCCGGTAGTCTCAATTCATTGTTTTATACGCATAAAGCTAGACCGAATTAGCCAATGAATACCGAAGTATTTGGAAAGCCAAAGTTATTTTATCATGCTCTTCTAAGCTGAAACAGTGCGTGAAAATCGGAATATAACTTTTTCTAACCCTGTCAGAGTTTACATCTTGTGACATGGCGGTATTAAAAATATTGTGTTTTCACTTAATTTGTCTATGCAAGTTAACGACAGAAGCTTATCTATAACCTGATTTGTGATCAGATTACATGGTGCCCACCTTTCAGCATGTGTCAAACCCTATACTCAACTGTGTTAATATGATACGATAATCGTAAACCAACTTACCGAATCCGAACACATTGGTTGGATAGAAAGAATGCATATTCATTTAATGATCTCACTGTCGTGTCACTGATAGTTTTCATCATTCGTTTTTCCAGTTACTCAGAATGGACGGTTGGCAAATAGTGCTCCAACAGTATGACGTGTTCAGATCTCAGTTGGGCACTCTGAAAAAATCGACCTCAGGAAATAAAAAGAATGAAAGTTTTGGCGCGCATTAGGTGTTCTTAAATTGTTGTAGTTGGGTTTAAGTCTAGAAATCCAAGATAATAAAATAGTGGTGCAACTGATTTGAAGGCAGACTCGTTTATCGATTAGCTCACAATCAGAATAAGACCATTCCAGTCAAACTTCAATTTGACTAATTAGTTAGGAAGGATAATTTTTTATATAACGTGCACGACTTTTGGAACATCAGAAAGCACACAGTTTAGGAGCTTATTGTTTTTTAGAAGATGTAAGCCCACAGAAGAATGTTTGAAACAACCCAAGCAATTAGACCAGGAGAATGTGCTGGTTTGTTATAAGACGTAGCCTTGTTTGTGATTAGTATTGCACGACTTGTAGGCGCAAAAACTAAAGGGCAATTCTCAAAGCCAGCAAGACTAGAGACCAGAAACGATTATTTGAGACGTTGTTGTGCGTTATGCGTGACGTGCCACCAAATCGAATGCGGCTGCAGTACTGCCAGGATTACAAATACATGGCGTCAATAAAAACTTAGGCTTGTTTTCATCTTTCTTTATCTCCACACTTCTAGTGATCGTCTTGCAATAACTAACCTCCCAGACCAAGCGTCTTTTACGGCCACAACTCTGGGATACTCAGGTTTTTGTAGGTAGCCTAGCACAATGTAAATCTGATAGGTCCATCACATTGGTGTAAGAAGATAACCGGGAATAAACAGACGTCCCTGCGATTTGTCAGAAGTATTATGTCGACACAACGTAAGATGACATGAAGGCTGGATATGTGGAAAATTTTACAAATACACAAGTGTTATGATAACGTTTGATGGCCCTTAGTTGTTATCGTTGGTGCCCCTAAATTGGACAACAATTTTATATCCCGTCACTGCCAATCGTATTCCTTTTCAGAGAAGATGAGCAATAGAACGTGAACAGGAATATTGGCGTAAAACGGCATAGAGTAAATAAATTTACCATCTATCAGTTTAAAACCTATAGCGGAAAACCTCACATTGTTATAACTGAAGGTTATTCCTAAGGTTATACCATACTAGGAAAATGTACAATACCTTCATAGGTGATTGTGTCTTATTGGGCTAGTAAGACCTCACTTTATGAGCAGTAGAAAAATTTACAGAAATTTGACGAGCTGTTACCTTTTACTGCTCACAGAAGACAAATCAGTGTGGTCATCACTGTTACGAAGTTAAGCTGGAGATGGTAACCATTAGCGTGATGCCGTTGCCGTTTTTCATACGATGCACCCCTGTGAACATTTTCAAGCTTAGTCGCAATCTGCTCTTGTTGCGTGCAACTTTGTTCTTGTCTATAATGTTTCGCAAAACAACAAACGGTTCAGCAGCAATATACCCCTGTTTATTGTCTAGACTTTAGAATTCTGAATAAAACTTCTGAGGAACATTGAGAGCTGTTTATGTGGTCACCCGACTACCTGGCTGTTCAAAAAACGATACTCGTCCGGGAGCAGTTGACCATCGCTTGGTTGGTTTGCATTGCTCACTTGTACCAACAGCGTAAAGAACAGAAAACTTACTTCAGAAATGCATGAAGTCCACATTGAGTTGTCTGAAAAAAGGAGCCTCTTGACAGGCAATAGAAATGTTTTGGCCTGAAAAGTATAAGCGTTGAATTCCGACGAACTCAAAAACGTTGAGTACAATAGTGGGGCGATGATTATCTGTACACCGTAGAACTGGCTACTTGAGAAGGTTTACAGAGAATGTACACAACAGAAGTCAGCAGCATGAGATGATAGATTTTCACCTTAACCATCCACTCCGAAAAGAATCGCCTAGCAGGTTTAATGAGATCGGAAATCTCGACCTGTCTAGGAAGTCCTAATTGCGGGGTTATCGATTGGAGTTAACAGACAGTAACTGTGTCTCCATTTCGGGACGATCGGGCAACCTAATCACTACTCACAAGCGAAAGCGGTCGAGCGTTCACATATGATAATTCGGTCGTGCCCAATATAAGGTCAATGGCGCAGTGGTAAACACGGTTGCCTCATGAACAGCATGTCCGTGGTTCAAGTCCCGGCGGTGGCGATGATATGCACTACTGACAAGCTCTAATGAGAGCGAAACTCGAGTCTAGTGCTTCTTTTCGAAAGGGGCCGACTGGAAAGTCTATGGGGATGCGACAGCTGCGATCAATTGTGAGTGATGTTCAACTTGAAAAGAATTTTGTTAATAAGTACTTCTAAAAACTGTGCTCATTACTAAAGTCTTAAATAGCTTAGGTGGAACGATATGCCGCTGACTGATGACGCCTGCATTTAATTCAGCAACCATGGTGTTTTCGCACATAGTTATGACAATGAAATAACAGTCTTAGTCGGTAAAAGGTAATGCTATAAAGTGCAGAAGTGAACTGAGTATCTTCACAAACATTCAAACTTAAAACTGCCTGCTGCGGACTCCTTGTTTCTGAGTATCAGTCAACAGGAATTGCTGAAGTTCGCGGATAGAACAGGCCGTGCTACACAAGCACGCATGACGTTGGCTTGATATGTTTCTTAGAGTGCATCGTATTAAAACACAGTCATGATAAGATTTTGATCACCCACTCTGGATCTGATGTACAATCTGTGTGATACGATCTTAATACGTGCTTGCGGAGAATGGGTTAGATATAACACTCAGACTGATAATTATTTCAATTTGTACATACAAAGTTATAACCGGCTCAGTTCGAAGCAAACAGTAATTGTTTGCTCTTTTCCACACTTAACTTTGGGTAAGGGAGGATTAACCAATTTCGACAAGAAAATGATGTATGTGACCAGTGTATGAAGTACAAACAATTGTTGTGAACTGTTTCAATATTGAGGTACTACATCCGACGAGTCACCTGTAACCAAGAGTGTTGCTTAACAAGTTGAAATAAATGTGTGCTCCTAATCTGGCAAACAAACTCAATGCTAAGTTGACTGCTGAGAATAGCATGAAAGTTACCGTGTGTCCTATCGAAAGGATCCGTGGATCTATGGGGTTTTCGCAGAAACATGTGTTCACGCAATTCGATGTGTCAGTTTGACCGTTCATAACGTGAGATCACTAGTATTGTGGTTAGCAAAGTTGCCCCCACTAAAATGTGTAACTCTGTTCACATCCCTATTGTGGCGATAGTAAGAAATACTAGACAATTTTAGTAAAATTGAATTATGGATTAAACGCTGGTTTTTCACAAGGGGTTGACAGGTTAAGCCGTCTGAACCTGAGAGCTGCATTGAATTCTGAATAATTGTCTGTTTGAAGAATTATCCGGTAACAGCGCGACACCTATATATAAACGAACAAAGAGTAGACCACATGGGAGTCTATTAGCTTGTGTTTCTACGAATTTGTAAACAGTCCATTCAAAACACAATAACCGTTTCAAAATCTGTTAGTATTTCCAGGTTGGCACATTTTGTCAGCCAGCGTTTCAATTCAAAATTGAAAATAAGTTGATTTGTTCTCCATTATTTTCTGTTTTATGACAAATATTGACATTTAGACGGAAAGTTAAACGACGGATATTGTGGTTCTGATTGAAAGTTGTCTCCTTTTTCTGAACGACTCACTGTCAACTCTGTTTGAGGTATTCATTTTGATTTTTCAGAGAGGTGTTAACGATTGTCTGTGAGATGGTTTGAAGGTCACCAGGTAACTCTGTCAAGTTACTTACTAGCAGTTTTTATGCTAGTGTGAGACATTATAAAAAAAGCTTCTGTCCCGACAATTATCAACCGTTAAATTCTCCAGTGCATCGCTATCATTAAGCCTACATTAATCCACCTTTGTGAAATGGTTGACTTTCCTCCCGAAAAACTAGTAAATTGTAATGAATTCCCATTCACGTTCTTACAATTTGTGTTCTTCAAAAGTAATCCACATGGTGATAAGTTCTTCCACTAAAGTACCGCCAGTTTTGCCGCCATAAAACCAGAATGGCATTTTTACAAACTCAATTCACCTGGTCAGTTCATCAAAATGAGTGTTATTTACGGCTTGGTGTACTGTTACAATGACCTAGCAACGCAGCGTTTAACTTTCGCACAAATATGAAGAGAGGCGCAAAACTATTTTAACTTTTCATTTCATTGGCGTTCGATGGAAGCGAATGAATATCACTCAAGTTACTTGCAGCTTTAAAATCAAAATCCTTTCATGTAGACACTCCAGATCACAGTACCACTATGGTCAACTATAACGAGTGATATGCATTCACATCATTATCCATCGTTGAACGCTCAGCCGTGGACGTATGCATCACTGCATTACTGACCAGAAGCATATCATCTGAACACAGCCATATTCGACCGCAAATGATGTACGATATGCTTGAATTCCTTGAAATGAGTCACAATGACTAACTTGTTACCCCCAACTAGTATTTCGTATATATATACATATCACTTAGGTCAAAGTTTCAGATTTCATCCCAATGGCAGAATAATTAAAAATCTTATATACCTTAAAATTATGATGATGAATTTTAAATGACATGCCCAATACACCTTTTCCTCGACTGGAAAATTGCCCACTTTTGCTTTTGCCTGATACTTAATGAGCTTGTCAGTCGGTGAGTTGTCCGATAGGTTTATAGAGCACACCGCATCATCAATTCACATCCTTACAAAGGTTTACAACCAACCTATATCTGGATGGCTAAACATTTTTGTAACTAGGTGTAAAATGTTGCTTTGAACAAGTTCACTTGACTGTGAAATAGATAAAAAAACACCAACCAAAATAAATATATCATAAGATTATTTTAAGTAATTTAAACAAGACGCTTCACACTCCATCACTGGTTTCCAGATTTTCAGATTTCAGTTTCATTAAACGCGGAAAATAGTTTCGTATAATGACTTTAACACTTATTATGGTGACGGTCAAAGTGTTCGCTAGTTACATTTCTAGATACGAACATCTACTGAATTACTGTCTACTTTTACCATTTTGATGTCTTCGCTTTACACAAGTGATTGACTTTCCAGTAATCGTAGTAGAAAGCTTAAACCATCATCTTGCGTGATCCTCTGAATACCTGTCCCAGCTGAAGACCAATCGTTTGTAGAACTTCAATGTTGTACGAGCTTAGTGCGTATGTGAGGGCCACGACCATTGTAACCTGAAGAAATGTTCATGCCGTAACAGCAATGGGTGCCATGCGGAGAACGGAATATTGATCTGCGGATTTGAATGTTACAGTTTGAACAGTAATCATATTAGACCTCCATTTTAAGAGAGCCTGAGTACAGATAAGCGCATTCTCCTCGAAAGGCACTGACGCTCATTAATGATAAGATACAAGGAGAAGCTAGAATCCAGTGAGAGGGAATCAAAAACTTCACACAAAGGCGAATTATTAAACGTGTGGTAAATCCAGGTTGAGATTAAGTTATAAAACTCAATTTATGGGCATCGATTGTAAAACAAATTGAAAAGCTGCTTGTTATCAGTCGAAAAGTTTGGTTCATACGAAGTTAGTATCACTCACAATTAGTTGGAACGGTTTTATTCCAACGGGCTATTAAGGCAGTCCCCTTGCGGGAAGCACTACATTACACTTTCATTTTTGCTAGAGTTCTTTAGTGTTTTGCATCCTTATGTGGTCAACGTTCAAATCTCACATGTGACAAGAATATGCTCTACTGATGACCTCAGACAAGGTTATTACTACTGAGCTCTAATTAGAGCAAAACTCTAGACTGAATTGGCTGCAGGGCTTATCTGAATGCGGGAGCTGCGAACAGCTGCGGGTAGTGTTCACTATAAACTAAATATGGGTTGTTCAATTGTCATTTTCAAATATAACCCAGCTGCAACTGATATACCTGGATTCTAGAGTAATGAAAACGTGTGCATCGTAGCTACTCGCCAACCGGTCCAACAGACACAACACTCTAAGATAGAGCTACATTATTGAGGCGCCGAAAGTAAATATCGCGGTTATTGTTTTCTAAAAGATTGCACTCTACCAAGAACATGGTGAAATAGATAAGCGCAAATTATTCATTCAGAATGGTAATTACTTTGCCGTATGGAACAGACAGGTCACAGTAAGAAATGTATCCTTAAGCCATCACTAATCACCCGTCACTAGCTTTTTTCCCAGTTCACAGTTTGCCCTAATGAAATCACTATCGGTACAGCATCAGGCTCATCAATGTCATCCAGACTGGATTGCTACTCACTGCTGAAAACTGCAGTCTCGTTAAAATACATTGAAAAATTAAGTCTCTACTGAATCCAACTGACACCAGTTGTATATATAGATGGTATATCACTACTTATCTCTGTTGATTATTGAAGTTGGAGTACCTACACAAAGTCATTCATATCATTCATCTGAAGATACGAAGTGTAAGCGATGACCACGCCTCTCAACGATGTATGCTGCGCTAACTAAGAATCGAATTTCGCGTTGTTCTCCTTTGCACAGTTTTAAAGGTAACACTTATCCCTTTGTCCTTAATTATGAAAACTATCTCTGCAAGATAACAACACAACACTGCGCTCTGAATTGTCACCGGATAACTTCTTATGGGGTGTAACGCAGTTTTTGCAGACTCACTGAAGGTTACTTCACGTGACAGCCGATTTAGAAAAAAACACCGTTTTGCCAATATTTCCATGATGAGACCCCGGAGAACGTTCACATAATCCCGGGATTACCAATCTATATTTGTATTATCATACACAAGCATGTTGGTCATTAAACGGACATGTGTTCATGCCTCGTCACAGCTTTTTCTTTAATCTTACTGATACTGAGATCTTCACTTCACATCATATTCTTGCGATGCAACCGTGTCAGCAACTGCTTATATGATACGACAAAATTATCATCCCCCAGCACAAACAAAATCTCGTGTTATTCGGCCGCTTTCAGCGGAGGCACGGTGACTATCCTGTTCCTTTTAATCGATTACCATATCGTTAGGATTACAATGATCTGAAATAAAAAATTTACTGAAATCGCCAAACAGCAGACAATTTTATTGAAATAACTTGAATAATGCTCACTTCTCTAAAGACTTAGCAGGCGTATGCTGAAACGATATACCTGGAGTGATACTCGCTCTCGTTAGACCGTTTCAGTTTTGAATGTGTCACGTCAGTGACTCACTGGTCACAGTGATCAGTTCTTGGAGTTCAGACTTCAGATGCAACAAAGGCAGACCTCAAAGGTGCGTTACAACAACAGACCTCAGGTGCTCTTCATAATTTTTAAGACAGCAGGATGCTCGTTCGGGATGAATGACATACCAACTGTCAATTAGGAGGTGTTCAGATCACAACAACCACATCCACCAATAACTTCCAGTATATTGCACTCATTCTTGCGGTCGTTCTGTCGTGGCGATCGCTTCACATATTTCAATCAATGGTTGATTGTGAGTGAGTTTATATTACCTTTTGATGATGACATTGGTTACACGTAAAAAACAGACATTTTGTGATGTGCGGAGGTAAAATGGTGTGTAAGGAACCAAATGGTCACTCACGGTGGTTATAAATACCGAAACTGTAAGAAAACGCGAATAATGATAGGCTTATTAGTTTTTGATTGATGCGATCGATAAAAGTTTCCAAACCCTACGGAATAAGTCCGTTCATGAAATGACAATCACGTGTTTGAGTATGTCAGCATTTGACTGTGAATTACGCATCTGTGCATGAAAAACAAAATAATCCGCGCGAAAATCCAGTCGAAACTGTCCACATCGGTGGTTAATTCCGAGACAACAGTTGCTCATCATAGTTGCAAGTGATCGGTTCATGGTGGTTTCTGATTTAAAGTTATATACTGTATGAAAAATTTTTCCCCAAAACCTGTTGCAAACGTTTAGCTAGAAATACAGAAGACAATTTTACGCGGTAACTGAAACTCCGCGAGTTAAAGTGCTAACATGTTGCAAGTAATTGACAGTATGTTTTGACTGAAAGCTGGTTATGATCGAAAGCGTTTCCTCATATAAGAAATGAAAACAAGAAAATCGTTGCCCAGATCAAGTCCACTTGGGATAAACCGTTTCCGGTAATGTAGGTTTCCTAGTCCCTAAATGAACTCACGAAATGTAACATATATGTTGATCTGAGTTGCCTTATTAAGTGACTTGTAAAAGAACAATAAGTCAGTTGTGAATAAACGTCATAAGTTCAGTTACACTCCCAATGATTGATCGTTAACAGCATTTAGAATTAATACTCGGCTCGAAGTTGATTGGTTATATGTCTCCATAACCTCAATTCACCGGAAAATCATACACAATTTTAAATGAATCTTTTTCCTGTGATGGCGACTGACCGTAGTCACTATCGAGACTGGTACAAGCTATCGATTTACATGATGGCAGTATCTGCCGTTGAGGTTTCCTACAGTTGTTGTAAATTAATCATTAATTGTCCCAATTATCACCTGACAGGGTACATCAGTCTGTTTTCATAGTGCACGTATCCATCCCGTTCTCAACCATGTCCTCATCAAAACTGTCCAGGTGGGAACAATGCAGTCCAGAGTATTCTTTATGCCGACTACTTCTACAGCTGCTACCTAAATTACGTTATAAGATCGTTTGGTACACGTGTAATAAACTCACAAAACCAACAAGTTTGTTGTCGGCAATCCACTCGTACCTTTTGTTCATAGAATGTGATGGTTAACCTGAGAGTCAACTTGTTGATTTTATGACAACGATACCATGGGTAACCGTGCAGTGATAATTTCGCATACGCCTGCATTCTCATCCTAAAAGCATTGTTCAACTTAAACAAGCAAACAAAATGAATTCTCATTACAGAATTGTTTGTGAATTTTCTTGAAGGATACCTTGGTAACGTTCTCAACACAAAATGTCTGACGATTTTCAACAGGCTTACGTGAGACATGCACTTGATCACGTTTGCACCCTCACTGAGCAAACTGAGATAATCTGTAACTGTTTCCTCGATAGACAATAACTTTTGTTCACGTGGGCTAAAAAACACAATGTATGAAAATTGCATAAGTTGAAGGAAATTCCAGGAAAACCTTAATATATTTGCAGTTAACGAAAGTTTTCTGGACTTTTGCGGTATACAAAATTGAAACAATGGAGACCAGTGAAAAAAGTGTAGCTTCATTATTATAGGTACTGTCAAGATGTTCTAGCATAAGAAAAAATGCAATAATATTCAAGTCAACATCTATTCCTTAGTGAATGATTCTAACGAGAAATTGGACTTTTAAAGGCAGTTGGATAGCCTAGTTTGAATTTTCCCAAAAGAAAACTTCTTAAAATAGTAACTTTTGTCTGTCCCACGAGTGATATCGGAATAAATGAATCAAATTAATGTTCACCATGAAATAAGTCGCAGATTGTAAATAACTGAGGGTTGATCAGCAAACTGTTTGTAGTGGCTTGCTCCATTTTCTAACAACTGCTTCACAGCTTATGTAAAAAGATTTGTCAACAGTGATTTTCAGCATAATTGACAAACGTTCATCGTTGGTTGTCGATTTGTCCATAACAGACAACGAATGAAGCCACCTGAAATAAATTGTCTGAGAGCACATGTCCTGCACGATAATTCCTATTGAAGAAAAAGCAACAAGATAATTCATCTCCAAAATTGCAACAAACAAACTGAGTTTATTACTAATGAACAGTCGGAGATTCAGTTAACATCATTTTGAACATCACCCACAATTAACCGCAGCTGTCGTATTCCCATAGACATTCCCGTCAGCACCTTTTGAAAAGAAGCACTAGACTCGAGTTTCGCCCATTTTATAGCTTGTGAGTAGTGCATATCCTTGCCACGGCCGGGACTAGAACTTCGGTCACACTTTCATGAGGCAGCTTTGTTGACCATCCTGCCATTGACTTCAAATTAGAAACGACCGAATGTGAGGTCAATGGCATAGTGATCAACAAAACTGCCGCCTGAAAGTGTGACTGTTTGACTCACTTTTCTTGAAGAATCAACGAAAACTGTGCAAGGCTTCTATTAGTGTGCTTTTCGGACATTTGCCGTAATTTTCATACTACTATCTACGTAGTGTTAATCACCATTTCCTTAACTGACGCGCCTTCATTTGCTGATAGACTGAAGACAACCAGCAGCTCTAAAGTTGGCTTACTAACAAACAAGCTTCAACCACATTCCCTGAGGTGATCAGGAACGGCTTTCTCAGAATTGGTCTGAGTGACTATCAGCTAGTGGTCAGTATGCCGTGTGCATGAAATCTATGTTCACTATTAGTCAACCTTTGGCTATGAGGACATTTTATTGTTTTGTTGATTTTCTCGCCCAACTACATGGTTTCGTGACAGCACCTGATAAGGTTCTACGATATACCAAACTATTTCATCCCTATTAAAGAAACATAATCACCAACACTTAGTCACGCTGGTCGATATTCACGTGATATCCAGTCACACGATATGTGTATTTCCGAACACATATTTGACAATATAAAAATAACAGAAAAGACTTAGTAAGAGCAAAGTGCAAAATTTATTTCCAAATGTGTTAATTATCCCGAAAATTCAAAGTTCTAAATTAATAGCCCAACATATCACTAAAAAGATCCCTCATGCTTTTAGAGTTCAATGTCACCTTGGATAATCAGGCTCCATATATGCTGGCTTGAAGACCAGTTTGATCATTAAGATTCATCTATCTGTTCAAGTGGATTGCCTAAATCTGTCAAGTGAATTGGCTAAATTACCCTCACCAACAAACTAGTCCGGAATCAATTGCTATGGTGAGACATCCAGACCGAATTAGTAAACAATTTCCGCCCGTTCAGCCTGCTCACATGATTAACTGGTGTGTCATTATTTGTCTACTCCATTAAGTATCACGTGAACAGGTGGCTCATGGCTAACTATCAGTGTTCGTAACTAAATGACCAACAAACTAGTCCGGAATCAATTGCTATGGTGAGACATCCAGACCGAATTAGTAAACAATTTCCGCCCGTTCAGCCTGCTCACATGATTAAC